>ML783246.1:591246-649075 GCA_009831015.1 Picea engelmannii | reverse complement strand
GATACCTTAGGTGACCCCTTTGAGTGGGAAAGGGCTGTTGATTATAGCAAAAAGAGGGTCAAAAAGGGTGGTACTGGCATAGAGTTGGAGGTCAATGGTATGTAGTATGGGCATAGAACATAGTCAAAACCGGGGACCAACACACATTTTGCTGGAGGAACAGGAAACAATATGAAAGCCGAGATGATGGGATTATGGGGAATCCTTCTACTTGCCACACACTTCTCTTTTAAAAAATTAATGGCGGTAGGCGATTCAAAGTCACCATTGATTGGATAAATGACAAAGCCAATCTAGATCTTAACTATCTCATCCACTAGAAGGATAAGATCATCACATTAAAGAAAGGTTTTGAATTCATAAACTTCATGCACATCCACAGAGAGTTTAATAAAGTGGCGGACAACTTATCCAAGAAATCCCTCAATGATACCCTAGGGTGGCTATATTTCGAAGAGCTCGTCAATGGAACTATTGCTAGATCTAGGGAATTACACATTCTATAAGGTGGCTCTAACTAGAAAAAGCTATTGGGTTATAAAGTGATCTAACCAAATAAAGTGACCATAGGATAACACACACAAAATATGTAGAAGGAGAATGACTATTCCATTCATGGAAGATACGACTATTGTAAATTGAAAGTTTCATTTGATTCTAATAAGAATAACAGTGAAACTGTTTTTTTCACGTGAAAAAACCTTATGCTGCTACTAAGATATTAGCAAACACTAACGAATCTGATATAATAACATGATATTAAGAATAAAAGAGAGAATTAAACACTAATGATTTTGATATAATAACATGATATTAAGAATAAAAGAGAAATATATCTTGGGAAAACCTTTGATAGGTATAATCACATTTTTGGCTCCAACCAAGCCACTTGCTCCGTTCAAGTATCAACCTATGCTCGAGGAGGTTTCTCACCAAATACAGTTTCCACAGGATGAGATCATGACCATACAAATTCTAAGGGTGATCGCAAGATATTCATGTTGGATTAACCGTCACACCTCTCGTGGACTAACCACCACACTGGGAACATGGGACTAACTGCCCACTCAAGGTGATGTTGTTGGTTTGGAATTTTACTAACACCTGTGGCTTTTGGTGTAATGAAAAACCTTAACATGGTATCATAGCCTTGGCCTAGGTTCAATTCCCTCGAGTTACGTCGGAGGGGGGGTGTTGGACTAACCTCCGCACCTCTCGTGGACTAACCGCCACGCTGGGAACATGGGAATAACCGCCCACTCAAGGTGATGTTGTTGGTTTGGAAGTTTACTAACCCCTGCAGGTTTTGGTGTAATGGAAAACCTTAACAATTCACCAGACAACTTCAAAATGATTATCATCATAAGTTGACTGGGGGAAGCACAGAAAGCATTGGAAACTTCATTAATAGATATAAGAATAAGTGTGGCCAGCTCTACAAGGGATTTAAAATGGTTGAAGTTCATGGATTTACCTAAGGCAAAGATAAAGAAGCTTCCTAAATCCTTGAGTTGTTTCCAAGACTCCAGTTTTTCATGTTAGTAGCCGTGGAGATCTTTTGTTGATGCTTGTTGTTGCTTGCAGAAGAACATTGGGTTGCCCTAGGTGGTCGGGTGGGTGGTCAGGTTGCCCTGGGTGGTAATTTTATGATGATTCATCCAATTCCCACAATGTGGTAGCCATCCCTCGGTCGAGGATCCTCATTCTCCCTTCAAGTATATCTCTTCTCTGATCTCCCGTTTCTGCATAAATTGGAATTGAATTGGGTTGGTACAAAGACATTCATGTAGGTGGTACACGAAGGAGATGAAGATGAAGAAGGTGGGTTCGTTCCTTTTAGGGATTCTCTATTTAACCGTTGTTGTTCATCCTTCTTGAAACCCAAAAGCAACCGCTTCATATGCGAGCACCATCCTTGACCTCATTGCTTGCATGTAACTTACCAAGTGGAAGTGGAGGGTGGGGGCAACTCACATGATGGTTACCAACCTCGACAACATTGTTCTGCAATCTCGACTACACCTCCCTCAACTACTTTTATTGCACCCCTCAACTACATGCAGTGTGAGCCTTGAAACTAGCCAATCAGTAATACATACAAATTTGTTTATTAAAATTATTTTTTGATATCTAACCAATATGTTAAAAAGATAACTCACCACCAAGGACATTTAATCCCTATCACTTACATATAGATCAATAAGAAAATCAAAATAACAATTCTTACAAATTATAAAAAAGTTTTTTAGATTTTGGAAAAGAAAATAATAAACAATTTTTTCGAAAATTTGGTTATTGTTACACAAATTTAGTGGACTAATGTCTAGTTAAATGAATTTGATCGCTAGGCAAAAGTAAAGCATGGACTAATAATAATATGAATGAACATCTTTTATTCAATGTAGACCATTAATAAGGTTAATAACACGTTCTCGCTATAAAGTTCTTTTATAATAATCTATATTACCATGGCGTAGATCGCATATGAAAACTCCATTGAAATTATACTTTATCCATTCAATTAAATGCAAGGTCTATTAATGCTAGCAAAACATGAGCTTGTTTAATTCCAATTTTTAAAATGTAATAAGATATAATATATGCGTAACTTTTTTATTTTAAATAATAATAATATCAACAAACATCTTTTATTCAATGTAGACCATTAATAAGGTTAATGACAAGTTCTAGCTTTAAAGTTCTTTTATATTAATATTAATTGGNTATATATATATATATATATATATATATATATATATATATATATATATTATTTCCTATCTTTTTAATGTATAATAACTAGCCATTGTTTTTCACCTTGCAAAGGAATGTTGTAATAATGAGATGCGGTTGAATGTAGCATCCTATACTTGATTTTCAATACAGTGGAAATGTGTAATTATGATAACATAACATATACTTTAGAATAGTAATAAATAATTGTTATAGGAATTTTCTCAACATAAATCGAATAGTAAAACCATAAGAGAGGTAGTTGAAAATGGTGGTATATAAATTTATAATTGAGGAGTTACTTTGGGAAACATACACTTTAGAATAGTAATAAATAATTGTTGTAGGAATTTTCTCAAGATAAGTCGAATGGTGAAACCATAAGAGAGGTAGCTGAAAATGACAACATATAATCCATAATTGAAGAATCACTATGGGAATGACAATAATGTTAACATACTTAAGACAAAGACAATGCAATGAGCATAGCATAAATATCTAGCATGAAGTTGAAAAGACACTACAAAAAAGACTAAACAATAGTGTATACAAAATCCAAAAAACTAAAAGGCTAAAAAATACTTAAAAACTGGTATACAACATCCAAAACATCAACGCATTAGTTACTCATAGTTGTAATATATTGTATAAGTCTTCAAGTCATAGGGGCTTAGCTCAAGCTTATAGGGATGTTATTTGGGTACATCAACGCATTAGTTACTCATAGTTGTAATATATTGTATAACTCTTCAAGTCATAGGGGCTTAGCTCAAGCTTATAGGGATGTTATTTGGGTACATTGTAAGAATGGAAAAGGAGTGGTAGAAATGAGACTTTTTTTCATTAAAAAAAAACCAAACAATGATATACATCATATCTTAGTGGCAAAATAAAGCAAGGAAAGCACCAACATAACATTTGGGGTTTACATAATTTTTTTAATATAAAATATAAGCAAAATAAATAAATAAGTGATACCTTTCACCCTAAAGGAACCATGTGATCCATAAATGCTAAAGCAATTCTCTTCTATAAAGTGCACCATTGCAATGAGGAATGCAACATAATGAACTTCAATTGTGACACTTTTTAAATATGTGGAAGGAATAATCCTTCTCGTTCGCTCATAGATGATTGATTGTCCACAATTTTTTTTGTTGAATTCTTTTAATGGAGGTTCATCATAGGAAATTAGGTATGTGGGCTACAATGTGCACATTTATAGGGATGGTAGCTTTTGTGATGAAGTTGGCTTTGAATTTCTAGGGAACCTATCCAAACAACATTTTTTAGGGAACCTATCCAACTAATCTTTTCATATGTGAATGAATATTTGTGTACATGGGGTTGGGCGTAGTGAATAGAGGAATCAACTATGGAATCAAATTTACATCTTTTACAATATAACTATTAAACAAACATCTAACTTCTTTATACTGAAATTGATAACAACTGTCATATTGTTATCTTTTATTTCTATTACCTTTTAGTTGATGTGTACCTTAGCATATTGGGAACAAGTTTTATATGACTCAATTCACATCAAGGTTTTCAAGAAGAACAAATTTGTGGGAAATATGTCCATAAGTAAGGGTCGATGGAAAACCCATATTAGACATTGCTAGCCCTTACATTTCCTCGACCTCATTATCACCGGCTTGACTCAATAATGGGGAATATCTCATGATATGCATGCCCATTTTGTCATACCTAAAGAGTGTGGGATCAATTTTATAATGCATAACAAACAAAGAAGATCCCATAATTGGAAAAAAATTATGCAAGAAATGCCCAAATCACACACAAAAATTGTGTCCATAGAATAATCCAAAGAAAATTCAAATAATTTATTGAATAATCCTAAGAAATAGATCTACCTAAAACCTAAAAAATTGAAACCCCTGGAAAATCTCAGAGTTTTTGCGTAGGTGCTACCACAAATTGAAATGAATTACCATCTATCACTTTAGCATCATTTGGATTGAAATGATTCCTCTCAGGAACAATTCAAACCCTTCCTTCATTAATTTTTAATTTTGATCTGGTATTAGGAACTAGGAACAATCATGCACATGCATCACCTCAAGGTAGATCAAACCTTGGAAACTTCTACAAATTAGAGCTAATGCTCATAGAGCACAAGAAATTAAAAAAAAAAAGCATCGCATGGCCCATGGGGTCACCTCCAGTGAGTCCCCTATGGTCATTTTATGTATGAATGGAATCAGGGTGAAGAGAAACTCAGTTGCAGCTTTACCTTCAAAAAGAGAATTCAATAAGCTAGAGACAATGACAAGCACAATGGCCACTGTGCCCCTGACTTGAACTTGGAGAGTAAGAGATCGCAACTAGATTCTTTCAGATTGGTTTTGAAGTTTTTCTTTTTTTCGATCTTTGATTTCTTGGTGGAGGGGATGAAGGTCTTGAGGGTTTATAATTTTTTGCTTATTATGACAATGTTGGAATGGAGGGAATTAGGGGTTTTGTATATGGGTAGCCATGATATTCCTTCGCACATAAACGTTGATGCTATGGAGATTGACAAAAATATGAGGTTATCTTGTATCTTCTTCCTCTTTTGCTTCTTTATATATTTCTTCACCCGATTTGATGACCTCCTCAGCTTCCTCAGACGACATCACAAACAATAGAAATCCTTTAGGGGGTTTATTACCTCCACCAATACCCGATGACAATGGTAGCACTCTCTTCCACATGAAGTATCTCAGAGCCAGCCTCCCCTCTTGGAAATGAGTTTATTGGCAACCATATATTCATTAAGAAAATCACGATGTCTTCATCTTGAACTGGATTTATTGCAATCTTTTTTTGATTTGGTTGTTTTAATTGAGTAATTTGTAGGAGGGGTTTGTCGAATTTTTCACCAACAAGTCATAGTTGTTTTCATGTCTATTATATGTGAAATGTGCAAAATACCTCACCAAGATGGCGATGAAGCTCAATATTTCCCACAATTGGGAATCGATGGTAAAGTCATCATTTAATAATTATAACATTCTATCATCATATTATTGATAGGCTCAGTGAAATCCATCAAAATGTCCTGCATGGATTCCTATGGCACTAAGATATTAGGCAAGAAAACTAGTTGTTTAATGGCCTTGAATTCTTACAGGCTACTACCATTGCCACCAAAACATATTATATAGTGAAAAAAATATCTTACAACATGAATATTATTTTATTATGCCTATCCTTTGAACTCCTCCCTCTACTTAGAGTCTCTTTACCTCTCACTAAAAGATTATGGCATGACCCACGTTCTCCATAAATGATTCCTCATGATTTAATATGTACATCATGTGGAGTTTTTTTGTTCCCTTACTCAATACATATATGAACATGCTCATATGAGAGCACATTATTAACAAGTGTTGTGTGGCAGCTTAGTCCTTGCCAAGTAGATTTGGAAATGGAGATGATAGTTGGCACCTTATAATTATTGATTATGATGATTAATGGAAGATGGGGAGAGATGAGGAATATTTAAAAAAAAACCAAAAATTAACAGTATATTAAGTAAAGGGTAATTAGAATAGATCTTTAACAATAAGAAAATGAAAGTTGAAATATGTAAAATTAAATGACAAAAAAAAGAAAAAGAAAAATATTTAAAAGTTATGTTCAATTGTTCTTTAGAAATTAAATGATAAAGAAATTGTAAATATTAAAACCTATGTTGAAATTACATTGAATACTTATGCCAATCCTTTCGAACCTGTGTGGTGAGTTGTCAGTAATCAAATCATAATTAATGTGCCTTGGGAAGGGCACAAAGGTGGTGGGGATGGAAGGGAGCGATAAATGATTTGAAACTTTTTGTGAACTCGGGTAGAGTGAAGTGTACGGGTTTGAGGAGTGCGGGGTGGAATTGTAGATCACAGAAGTTTTGGGTGCAATATGTATATTATTTGAACCAGTGAAACATATACAAAAATGGATCAAACTATTGATTTCAGGAAGCCATAAGTTTGAGCTCATAAATTAGTTAGAAGCATAATATAGCCATTGGAAAGGTAATCTAGACGAAATCATGATATAATGTTTCATTTATCTAAGGAATCATCTAGTTGTTTCACAAAGTTGCAGGAAAAGTGGAGTTGGGTTCCACAAACCATGCAACCATTTAAAGTGGAAGTTTTCCAAATAATGTTAATTTTTGAGAAACAATCCAAGATGATAGAGGTATGTGCCAGAGGTGATTGATGGGTAAAGAAGAGTGCAGATACTCATGATAGTTCCTATGTAGAGGTATAAAGGCACATTTGAAAATGCAACAACCTAATACTAGGGAAAAAGGGGCCAAGCTTAATAATAGGGCATTGTTAATAAGTAGAGAAGCACTCAAGTAGAGAGTGTTGTCTGAAGGGATTCCATAAATGAGGATTATGTGGATTTGTTCCAGATTAATCCCAGGGTCCATTGAACATGGAAGCAGGTCAAGGCTTGTACATTTGTTTGAGGAATCAAAGGGCTACAGATGGAAGTGCAAGGCTACATAACAAGTATTGAAAGGTTGGCAAAGGACTCATGAAGAGTGTAAAAGGATTAGTATTCAATGGATATAGAGTTTGAATTGTTTGAAACTGAAAATTAACAGATTTTCTCACATGAAACATGAAACCAACATGTGAAAAATGTCATTTCATGCATAGGGAGTTGAGGACTCCATAACATTGAGGGTAGAATGTAGTGAAGGTGGAAAAGTTTTTTGCAAGAGAAAATAAAGGATCTTAAGGATGATGAGTGACTCATGGGATGGGTGAGTCATCTCTAAAGGAAGGCATAGGAATGCCTGAAAAATAATTCCTAGCTGGGAATTAGCCACTTTGGTCTAAAAGTAATATGAGCAAGAAATAAATCCACTTATAAATCAGAGTTCGCAGTGGAAGCATGGTATAGGTGAAAATGGAGGAATGCGACTTTCCATTTGGAGCAAAGCGGTATTGGGTGGCCAAGCAGTGCTTCATAGGAAATCACTCAATGAAGTAAAGATTACACAAAGAAAATGGACAACAAGAGATAATGACAATGGATGTTATAATGTTAAGGATTAATCTGGTTGGAAAATATTATAGCATTAGATGATGGTCATAAAGTACATCATCCCAAGGTGCTAGAAGATTCTATCAAGGTAAAGTTGGGGCATGATTTATTGAGTGGAAGCAACTGCCAATAGGAAATATTGGTTGGAAATGCATAATGGACAAGAGGTATTTGGCTGGAAAAGGTTCAGGTTAGGGAATAATGGTTCACATATGAGCAGAATGAAGGCAAACATGGAAACCAAAATCTAAAGGAATTCAAGGAAAACCAACTACAACACAAAATAAATAAATAAAGCTAAAATAAATATTCATTGGAGTGCATAATGGAAGGGATGCATAATGCATATAATAAATCTAAAATGCATATGCACAAAGTAGGCATGATGATAATTAAATGCTTGGTACATATTGATGTGCATTAGTGCATATAGACATGCCTGTACATGGATATGTTAATTGGGTATGACTAATGATGGATTGTGTATCCAAGAAAATTGTTATAGCATGGATGAAGATGTTGATGATGCTGATGCATATGAAAACTATGTGTATGAAGAAAAACGAGGATGGTAAGATGCTGATCAAGAGGTTAATAAAGAGATCTTGCAAGATTCTACAAAATACCAATTGATCTAGTAGCATCAAGTAAATCGGTAAAATCCATGGAGGCATCCATTCTGTTGTTTATGATGCATAGTTGTTGAAAGGGAATTGAGGTAAGAATTCCCTCAGTCAAATTTCAATATTTGAATTGGTGAGTAAAGGCAGAGGGACTTGAGTATACAAATTTTATTGATGCTTGAATGCATTTATATAGAAATTTAATTGCATATTATGTTATATTGGTTATGAGATCATAACCAAGTCAAGTCATGAGACATACTCTTGCTACAAAAATGAATGCCATTAGAGATGGCCATGTGTGAGGTCCTGTTGAGGTTGGAAATAGAAAAGCTACAATGCCATGCAAGTGCATAATGGTCTTACCCTATATAACCGATGTTTGGACTGCAACCTCTTTGCTGACATGGGAGAGAAATAAGGGAATTATATTCCTAGTGTTGTGTATGGGTTGAAGAGGAAGGTATCCAAATGATCAAATACGTAAATGGGGAAGAGTTTGGATGCTGAATTGAGGTCTTGTCTAGACCTTCCAACTCACCATGGTGGAATACATGACATGGATATATGGTATTCCAGAGTTAATGCAAGGATGCATTGTGTAGATGTGGCCATGGGTATTGGCACATTGGTTTTATTTATTGGTAAACTTTGATTGCAAATAATATGATTAATAGTTGAATTCCATTTTTTAATATGAATAATGGCTAGAAATGATTGAATTGCTACTAAGATACAATTTTGAGATCATTTCCCGAGCTGTTATAAATGTGCATGAATACTAACAAAATGATTGACTGCATGAAAGTTGAGAAAATGTAGAAAAAATGGTCTTGGATATGGCAATGGTGTAAGCGCATGCAGAATACTGGTGCTTCCTGCTGCAAAAGCCAAACAATTATGAGCAGAAAACTCATGCTTGGGAGATTTTGTTTTCCTGTATAAAACATATTTTGAAAATCAATAATTGAAAATTGTTATGATTATATCTCATGATGACTGTATGTGTGTGATGTAGATGCAATAATGGCTATTGAATATGGGAAGCTTAGGAAGATGGCTACTATTAGGAAACTAGAACCCTATGATCTCCATAGGTTAGAGATATCCAGTGGGATTCTCGAAGTAAGTTGGCGTTTTCATTGCATGTGAAAGCCTTGACAAGATGGATCGCACAAGGGAATGTGCATCAGAGAAGGGAATTCCTAATTTTGGAGGGTGACTATAGAAAGTAAGAGGCAACTTAATAATGCATATGGAATGGTGGCTAGGATCATGTGGGTGTGTCAGAGAAAAACAATAAGCTAAATTCTTTCCCGTGGCATCTTTTTGAAGAAAAAGATAGCCATACAAATGAGTATTGGTTTATGATTGCAAACTTATTTTGAATAAATTTTTATATTTTGGAGTTGAAAACTCCCGTGAATAAGATGATTGTTATATGATAATGGATATAACATGTATAATTTATTAATGTATTCTATAAGAATAGCTAAAGAATGAAGACATGAACCAAGCATATTTTTTTTTGGGATAGATGGAAAAATCAAGTTTAGAGGCTTGTAGAAGAAGTAATTTGTTAGGCTCGCAGAATAACTGGGTTGTCAAGCCTCAAGAGTGAAATCCTATGTGAGTTGCATTGGAGCATCAAGATTGCTGCTATTATTTTCCTAGTAGTTTTCGTAGTAGCGAGTTTTCTTGAGTTCCCAGTAGTGATATTCTTGGTTACATGTTCCAGAGAGACCTTGATAAAAAAATAGTACAACCTGATGGACTAAGAGCAATGAATGGGGTACATTCCTTGGGTTGTGCAGGTTGAGAGGAAGAGAGCTGGAGGAATCATGATAGCTATAGGAGAATTCCAGTGGGTTATGTATATGTTTTGGCCAGAGTGCCTATGTATTTATGTTTTTGGGCCAGAATGCCCATGTGATATTAGTCCAGAGAGCCTATATGTTGATTAAAGGCCAAAGAGCCTAGCATTGCAATTGTATGTACATCATATGGTGTTGTGCACTGAGGAAAGTGAAAAATATAAGGGGGATGGGATGTAACATCTCCAATTTTAATCCCCACAAATGATAATGTAATTTCATAAATGTTAATTAGGCTGGTGAGCTGATGTGTTGGGGAAAAGATCCCATATTGATTAAAATGGTCAAGGGCCAAAATATGTATTATTTACATTGAAATGATTAATAAAATAGTAATTGACAACTGTGATATGAGAGGAACTTTAACGATGGGTGGGGGCTATGATTCCACAAGAGATAGGGCTAAAGGGGTGTTGGAGAGGTAGTTTGGATAGGTTTGGAGATCTGCGGAAAAAGAAAGTCAAAGAGTAAAAAGTAGTTAGAAGATGGACCAGAGTGCATGACGAGAGTAGACTTCAAGGAGTCAAAGACATAGATGATTTTAGGGGATAAATTTCTCCAATGGGATAATTTTCCATGGTTTTTCCCAAAAACAAATTGCCAATTTCCCTTTTTTCTAAAAACTATTTACCCAAATTCCATAGAATACAAATATTTTACCTTAAAAATCACGAAAATTTTATACAAACTATATAAAATCCTTAGAATTTTGAATACTTTTAAAAAACTATCACCAAACATTTTACATTTTGCATATTAAGGACTAGTAAGATTAACCCATCTTTCTACATTTTAATATAATTTTCCATCCTCAAAATTTTTCCTAGTCAAAGAGGGCGACAGAAGGATGCACGATGGAGCATCGTGCAAAAGGAGGAAAACATTTATAAACCATTGGATTTTGGGGGACATTTTGTTCACTTTTGTAATGGGCTTATCCCTATTCTTATATATAAATATGTGAAGGGTTTTTTGGGAAAGGGGTGTGTTCGACATATGAAAAGTTCCTAGTGCTTCTTGGGTAAGGGAGTCGAGCGAAGGAAGAAGTCTGAGGTATGATTGAGGAGTGAAATTGCACTGAAGTAGAGTGGCTAGGCAGGTTTGGGGTGATGTTACTATTGTATATTTTGTAGCGCAATATGTAGTTGTAAGAAACTGTTAATGAATAATATAAGAATCCATCCGTTGTGGATGTAGCCCAAGTTGGGTGAACCATGCAAATATGTGTGTTGTATTTTTTACTTATGATGTTTTATGATATATGCTAGATGTATGGCTCATATATGATGTTATAATGTCACTCATAGATTATGTTTGAATGATAACATACTTATTAAGTAATGTAAACTGTGCACATGAGTAAATGGTAGCAAGGAACATGAAAAAGGCCTCACTTTCCCTCATCATTGCCGAACCTTGGTTCCCGCATCCCCTCTAGATGCCTCGGGTGAGAATTCAGTTGCTATGCAGGTGATGCTGAGAGGGCCAATTTATAAGAGTTTTGTTGGTAATTGAATGTTTAACCTCGGGTCTTCACCCTACTTGCTAACAAATGGTTTCATTGCCGAGACTGGGAACTGTAATTTAGGGGAATGTTTTGGAGGCCAAATAGGGAAGAAATTGAAGAATGGATAGAGAGGAAGCAATGAGAATTTGACAGAGAACATAATAGAAACTCTAGGCTCAACGACGAACAATGGTTACAAAGGTATGTTTTCACATATCTGCATGAAATTTTCTTTGGTGAAGTACTGATTATTTTGGCTGAATGGTTAAAAAGACTAGTGGAGAACATTGGGAGGTATAGAATAGAACTGAAGATCCAAGAAGATGGACTCCTGAAATGATCATAAAACTTAATATGGTAAGTAATAAGGTTTCTCACACAGTAGATTTATGGTCTAGTAGTATACTAGGGGGTTATATTACTGAGTTTGCAGTAGAATGTACCCAGTCTTATAGTGTCACAGAGAGGGAATTTTTCAAGGGTCCACGTGGAAGATATTTGAGCACATTATCTACTTGGATAAATATGTTACCGTGCGATAAGAAATTCATGAATATGGAGTCTGACAGATAGATTCCTTCGCGCACATAGGGGAATTGGGGGATGACTAGAGGATGGTCTAAGGGTGGGAAGGATGAGTAAAGAGAGGATGGAATGAGGATGCCGAGAGAGGATACTAACTCAGACATAGATATTGGAGTATCGTGCTTTGGGAATAGGTTTAGATAGAGTAAGAAGGAGATTGTGGCTAGAAAGAGAGAGAAACACAAAGAATTCGAGGAAAGTGACTCATGCATAGTACTTCAGATCACACTGTACAGAGAAAGGAAAAGGAAAGAAAGATATCCTCAGTACTGTCCAACAGAAGAAGGGATTTCATCTCATATCATAATCTACGTTGAATCCAGGAACCCATGTGTGTCATTAAGAATTGAAGAAAGAAATGATATGGGTCCAAGAGAAATTTTAATAAGTGGAGGAAGTCAGAGAAATAGTCGGAATAGTGGGAACAATAGAGCCAACCAGAGTCAGTCAACATCACCAAGGGCAAGTACAACTCCTAGTGCAATGGAAGGGATGGATTATACATTGAGAATTCCCAAGTTTCAAGGAACAAGGTCGAACGATGTTGAGCAATACTTGTTTGTATGTGACACAATATCGACTGCGAAGAATGTTCAGGATGAGGCAACATAGATCACGCAGTTGGCCATGATATTTAGGGGTCAAGCACTGATGTGGTATATGAAGTTTCATACAAATACACGAACCGAACAATCAAGAACTTTGACATATATTGGATAAGCGTTGTTAAAGGAATTCAGAAAGAGGAAATCCAAATCTTAATATATTACGGAATTGAAGGAAATTAAGCAAGTGCAGAATAAAATAGTGTGGGACTACGACCAAATATTTAAAGACGTAATGGGTAGGTTAACCTTTCAGGTTCCTGAAAAGCAACATCAAGAATGGTTTATAGTATGCCTATTTCCGAACATTCACTGTTCGTTAACAAACCAAAAGGTCATGTTGTAGTCAAAAGCTTTGGAAATCATGATGAAATTGGAAGCATCTTCTGTAGGAGATGACACATGTATGGCGTAAGTACAATCACAGTTGGCTGTGCTGAGAATTCAATTATCATAGATAAAGAAGAAAAAATAAAAGAGTGAACATGTATGGTGTATAACATGTAAAATGAAATGTCATATGAAGGAAGAGTGTCCAACCTATTATCGCACAATATGTACTTTCCCAAAGCCCAAGGAAAAGAAGGGATATTGGCGTAATAAACATGATATCCTATCACTATCACCTTAAGAGGAAATCCCTACTTTTTAGGGATAGGCAAGGTCTACCCTAGGGGAGGCATCCATGATAACCTAAAGGTATGGAAAATTAGGGTTATGGTCAAGATATATTCCCCCCTCTCACTGGCTACCAAATTCACTAAGTTCGTGTCTAAAAATCGAGGTTAATGAAGTGCTTGATGTACCTGCCCGGAACAAGACATGCATATACAATAATCCCAAGTACAAATATGATAATAATACCTCAGTAGACAATAGACAATGTCAATGACAAAAAGTGCTAGCTGATATGAAATTGCAGCAGCCGATAAGTTTACAACATCAATTTATAAAATGTAACAACTGCAACAAATACTCCTAAGAAAATCTTAAAAAGACAATGACAAGATAGCATTAACTATGTAGAATGATAATAACTTGTCACAAGCGATTTCTAAAATTATTAGATAGCAATTAATGTTGAGTATGCAGAAAATTCGTTGCAATTAGATGGCTGTAGAAAACATTTATAACATCAACAAATAAATTGGTGATTTAAGCTAAACTAGGGCTAGAGATAGTTAGTAAAATCTTAGGAGAAAAGTGTTTGAGTGTTTGATGAATCCTTCGACAAGAGAGAAGCAAGAAATAGTTCCTTTTTAGGGCTTATGGAGTCAAATTGGATGGCTTCTTCTAAGGCTGCAAATCAATTTATGATAATGCACACAAGTATAAGAGAGAAAATGCATAGGAGAAGTAGTAACTTAAGTCCCCCTATGCATTGACCTCAAGAGACAAGATTATAGGGTGTAGGAAATTCTAGGCCCTAACGTCTTTCTCTCCTTAGTGTTCTTATAGAGTAAAACTTATGCAAAGATAACTAAGTCAAAATCCTTAGAGTGCTAGCAATTTAGGGTTCTAGGGTTTCACTAGTTACTAGATCAATTCAATGAAAATATTGACAAATAGAAAGTAAGAAAGTATCAATTTAAGTTCCTTACTTCAAGCATTAAGTATACCATGCAATTTCATAATCTTGTATGAGAAAATAAAACCATACAACAAACCATTCGGAAGATGACAAAAATGCAGATTTTACTTACTTGCACCAAGAATAATCATGAGAATACCATGGAAGATCACCATAAAAACAATCAAGATTGATTTGAGTTTCAAAAAACAGCCTTATACAAGAGTGATCCTCACAATTTCAGCCAATATCCCTCACTAGGGCACAAATTTTAGATCTGTTGTCTTGTATGAAAAGTTGCGATATCTAAAAGGAAAGTACTTTATGCTTATTTATACAAAACTTTGACCTTTAATTAACTTTAGGTAAAAAATAAGGCCGACCTAGCCAATTTACAATAAAATTCAAATTTGACATAATTAAAAATAATTTGTATCTAAAGACACCTCCAAGGGTGACATCATTCCCTTCTAGGGCTACGTTGAGGCCTAAAAGTGGAACATTGAGCTAAAAATGTGGGGCGCTTGGATTCCAGAAGCCCCAGATGATGCCCACTCGTTCCACCAATCTCGTAAATGCCTCCAAACTAAAACCCTAGCTCTAGATGTTGTCTAGGGATATGATGGTGACATCTAGGGTCCTCAAGGGATAATTTCCATGTGGAAGAGAAAGGTCCCCCTGGGTCTAGGTTTGCCAAGGTGCGTCCAAAGGCAACGTCCTTCTTTTTCCTGGTGAAATTATTTAATTTCTTCTTACCCTTGGCTGGTGTTGCAATATCCATATGTGGGATTTAAACCCCCATGAAGGTCCGAGCTAATCATTCCATCATGTGTACCTGTCCATCGGACAAGGTCCTGCAACAAAAACAAGTACGCCCTCTAGAGGTTCATAAGTCACAAGGATCATAGCATGTAAATCACATCCAATAATTAAATTACCCAAACATGTGCATCAAACCCCCCTTAACCCAGAAAAATGATCAAAGACATTATGTAATCTGATAAGTTAGGTTTGGAGAAGGTCTCAGGGTGTCCTATTGGGATAACCTCTCTTGAGTTTAGGGTGTTTCCCAGGTGGGATCTAATCCAAGTCATGTAAGTATATGAGGTGGCATGGGTAAGTGTTTGGGAACGAGGTGCATGTAATAACAAGGAAATGTAAAGTATTTCCCATGGGTGCCTTTGTAGAGGGTGAGCTACACCTTGTCATAAATGCAATTGTTTCCTAGCCCATTCATTGCTTTTTATTCTGAGCTTTATTTCTTTTGATCTTTTTCTTTTTTTCTTCAACAGAATAGTTGAGGGCCATTGTCCTAGCTTGATGACTATAGGTGAAAAAATTATCCACAAACATTTCACAGAAATGAGAAGGCTGACTCGTTGTTGGGTGCAGACCTATTTTGAGGAAATACTATTTTTGGAGGATAAAACCCAAAATTGGAAGAAGGCAATAGGAAGGAAAAGCAACACGTACGTGGAAAGCATGTAAGGCGTGCATGCAAGAAAACCTAACCACATTAGGGTTAGGTTTTTTTTAGGAGATTGTAATGGCCGAGGAGCTAAAAAATAATATAAATAAGTACTTAGGAGGTCTAGGTTGGGGTTGTAAAGTTTTGGTCTGTTCAGTGAAGGAAACTATTTTAAGATTGGATATCATTTTTGTAAGCTGTTGAGATGTAGGAGAATAAGGCAGCTAGACCTTGAGGGTTAGATTGCAGGCTGAGGATCCTGGTGTGATCTAGTTATCCTCACAAAGGTCATGGAGTCTATTTTGTGATTGTATGAACAAAGTTGTAGTGCACGTGACACCATATATATTGCAGAACCATAATAAAAGAGCACGAGAAGCCAGATCTTTGTGGACGTAGCCTAGGAGGGGGTGAACCACAATAACACCTATTTTATGTGATGTGTTTATTGCATAACTACTTTTTGTAATTAGTTAGTTGATGAATGAATGATTCTGTGAGATCTATCATATGTTAGATTTGTTAGAACGAATGCATATACTTAATAGATGAATGGATCTTAAGAACAATAGAAAGATCCACCAGACCAAGTATTAAGAAGATGAATTGCAATCCCATATCCCCACTCTTTCCTAGACTGCAAGCATCTGAGAATTGCAGTCACCCATAGAAATATCTCAGGTGAGACTGCGTAGTACACTCTATGTGCTGGTGTTGGCATAGGGGTAGACCTAGGGTTCAATGCTTCAACAGTGCACCAACAAAACCCTAACTACCGACCCTTTTGGCAACACCCGCGAAGCAGATGAAGTCCCACCCGAGGTAGAATCAGGGGTGGTTGCAGGACTCAAATGCCTGCAACCTAGCTGGGACACAGATATTTGATTACAATACCTTAAGAAAGCACTTAACAATCAACATTCATTAGGAATTAACCCTTATTTACATCATAGATACAAATCCTAATTAGAGAATAGCACAACATCCCACAAGATCTAATACATCCAACACTTAGCACATATAAATAGATCAGATCTAGCATTCATTCACATTACTATGAACTAAGCTATAATATGTTGAAATAATGTATCTGCAAAGTCTATTCTTATTATTATTTGATATATTATTCATTGGATCAATCCCCATTGTGGATTGATCATGTCGGCTATTGTAGAAGGACCAAATCCCCCTTTGCGGATTGGTCATAATATAATTGTAATAGGCAAAAGAAGAAGTCGGCCCCAGAATATATCAAAGATGCCCTGGAATATAATAAATGTGGTTATAACCACCCATATTAAGAAGTCAGCCCTGCCAGTGAAGAGACACTTCACATGTGCCAGATTAGTATAAATAAGGAGGCTAGCGCCTCACTTAGACACACCTCACTTGCTCATTTTGAGAGACAAGTTTCAGAACTGTAGTTCGAGAAGAGAGAGAGAGGGAGAGTGGCGCATATTTGGGAGAGGATCTTCTGTATTAGCTTGAGTTATCTCTTGGCATTGTATTGGCTATCTATAATAAGGAAGTTTTGCTAGGTTTTCTTCCCCTAGAGGGTTTCCCAGGATAAATGCTGTGTCTCTTGTGATTGTGTATTTCTCAGTGATCTTGTATTATGCTATTGTTATCTATTGAAATGAAAAGAACTATAATAATGGATTAAACATTAACATGGTATCAGATCCAAGCTAAAGAAAGCATCTTTCACAAGAGTGAAAAACGTCACTGTTGCTGTACATGCAAATTAGGGATTTTTGATGGTGAAGCTTTTTAGCCCTAAAACCATCTAGAAAAGTGCACCCTCCCCCAAGGATTACTTTGGCACTCTCACCGCACCTTTTCAGTGGCTATATCTCCCGGAAAGTGAAACCCTAATTTCACAAAGTACTAGAAGTACCAGAAAACCAGAGAACAGAAAGCACCAGAAGTACCAGAGTACCAGAGGTACTAGAAAACTAGAAGCACCAGTCCAGAAACCCGCAGATCAAGTTTGGAGGGGTAAAAGTTGGATTTTCTCAGATCTAAGCACACTAGGATACTCACCTTAGCCAAGCGCATCTCCTGGTAAGTTCAGAATTTGATTTCGAGAATTTTCATTTTTTGGTCATTTTTCTAGCTCCAGGTAAAAGATGTTTGCAAGCAAGAAGCTTGCTGACAAACTAGAAGGCGTGGAAAACTTCCATGCCTAGAAGTATAGTATCAGCCTGATCCTTGAAGATAATCACCTAGCAATATTCGTCAAAGAAGAAGTACCGAAACCCGACGATGTTGCAGAAAAAGCCAAGCATCTAAAGGACACCATCAGGGCCAAAAGAATCATTGTAGATTCAATCAAAGACCACCTGATTCCTTATGCATCATCAAAGAAGACTCCGAAAGAAATGTTTGATTCGCTAAGCAGATTATACGAAGGAAAGAACATAAACCCAAAGATGAATCTAAGAACTCAACCGAAGAATACGAGGATGTAGAAAGGAGAAACAATCCAAGAATATTTCTCCAGAATCTCAGAATTTAAAGAATAGTTAGAAGCAATTGGAGACGCCATAGATGAAGAGGAGCTCATAATGACAACTCTTAATGATCTCACAATACCTTGGGATGCATTCATCGAAACGATTTGTGCCAGAATGAAGAAACTGAAGTTTGACCATCTATGGGAAGAATGCATTCAAGAAGAAACAAGAGTAGCTAATCGTGAAGCGCTACTAGCAAGAGATGATGATCAATCCCTAGCTAATCACACCAAAAGAGGAAGGAAGAAACCCTACTTCCATAAGGAGACTCATAAAGAGCCCGAATCACCAAACAAATTCAATAATAAAGAATCTCATCCAAGGAGATTTCAGAAGAGAGGACAACGAAGGGAAAGAGATTACTCATCTGTACAATGCTATCATTGTGACAAGATGGGACACATTGCGAAATTCTGTCCAACCAGACGAGAAGAATACAAGAGGAAACATAAGAGGCACCATGCCCATGCAGTTGAAGATGAAGAGCCACCTGCAAAAATGATAAGAGAGAAGATCAAATACTATGTCTTAATCTCGGCCCTCTTAGGATCAGTAACACCTGGAGAGGACATGTGGCTCATTGATAGTGGTGCCTCCAAGCACATGATAGGTCATAGAGACATTCTCTCTTGTATTTCAGAAAATAAGTTTTCTCAGAAAGTGACACTTGGAGATGATTACCAATATCCCATCAAGGGAGTGGGAGAATCAAGATACAAGCTAAATTCAGGGAATTCAATAAAGATGAAGGATGTACTCTTTGTACCAGGTTTGACAAAGAACCTACTCTCCATTTCTTCTTTAGAAAAGAAAGGCTTTAGAGTTTCCTTTATAGATGGAGAAGTCCTCATGTGGGCTAAAGGAGAAACCCTGAATGAAGTAATCATGATTGAAAGAGAAGAAAATGGCTTGTATAAGCTAAAGGTTCACTCAGAGGCTGCCATGACCCATGCCATTGAAAAATCATGTGAAATTTGGCATAAAATATTATCTCACATCCATTACAAGGTGCTACCATACATATGCAAAGATGTCATAGGTCTACCAGAATTCAAAATTGACCATGAAGGCGTGTGCAATGGATGTGCGCAAGGGAAGAACATCAAGAACCCTTTTCCGAAGAGAGGCAACAAAGCAGAAGGAGTACTAGAGATCATTCATTCATATGTATGTGGCCCAATGCCATCGTCCTCCATTAGTGGGTATGTATACTATGTATCATTTATTGATGATTATTCTCGTAAGACTTGGGTGTATTTTTTGAAATCTAAAGATGAAGTGTTCAACAAGTTCAAGGAATTCAAAGCCTTGATAGAGAACCTTTCCGAAAGAAATATCAAGATACTTAGGTCAGATAATGGAGGAGAATATACCTCAAAAGAGTTCGCGAGCTTCTACAAATATGTTGGGATCAAGAGGGAACTCAAAACTCCCTATAATCCTCAACAAAACGGTGTAGTTGAATGAAAGAACAAAACGATAATGGAAGCTGTGAAGAATATGATCCATGATCAAGATCTTCCAATGTGCTTATGGGCAGAAGCAGCAATGAAAACCATTTATGTGCAAAACCGATTATCCCATAGTGCACTTGGGTTCAAGACCCTTGAAGAGATGTTCACCGGAAAGAAGCCAGAGGTAAGCTATCTCAAATTATTTGGCTGCCCAGTTTTTATACATATTCCAAAAGAGAAGAGAAACAAGCTGGAACCTTCAAGAAAGAAGGGAATATTTGTGGGATACTGTGAGGTATCCAAGGCCTTCATAATTTACATACTAGGTCAATGCCACATTGAGATCAGCAGGGATGTGACCTTTGATGAATATTCAACACTCAATAAATCGAGAATATGCTAGCTTGAAGAAGTACGTGAAGAAGAACCCGTAATCCCCAGAACTGTAGAATCAGTGAGGGAGGTTCCCAGAGCTGCAAAACCAGTGAGGGAAGACGTAGTTTCCCCTGATGAGGAAATTCCAGAAGACCATGACATATTAAAATTTCAAGAACCGCCTCAGATGATGATCCTCCATAAAAGAAAGCCATCTTGGGCTAGAGAGCTCATTCAAGATGGAGAGAAGTATGGTGTTCCCCAAGGAACCACAGGACAAGTGAAAATACCAAAGCCATTCTCCAGTTATATGGATTTGATGTGTGACCTCCTAGAGAAGGAGCCTACCTGCTTTGAAGAATCCATTCAGATAAAAGAATGGGAAGATGCCATGACAGAGGAATACCAATCCATAATAAAGAATGATGTATGGGAAATAGTTCCCAGATTGAAGAGTAAAGACGTGGTATCCTCCAAATGGCTCTTCAAAATAAAACATGCTGCAGACAGAAGTATTGAGAAGTATAAAGCAAGATTCGTCGCTCGGGGATTTTCTTAAAAAGAAGGCATTGACTATGAAGAGACATTTGCTCCTGTAGCTAGATACACTTCAATCAGAACCATCATAGCCCTTGTAGCTAAGATGAAGTGGAATTTGCACCAGATGGACGTAAAGACAACTTTTCAAAATGGTGTCATCGAAGAGGAAGTGTATATAGAGCAACCTCAAGGATTTGAAGTTGAAGACATGAAGTCTCATGTCTACAGGTTAAAGAAAGCATTGTATGGATTGAAGCAAGCTCCTAGAGCTTGGTATGGCCGGATATATAGTTTCCCGACGAGCTTGGGCTTTATCAAGAGTAAAGAAGATTCTAACCTCTACTTCAAGGTTATGAATGATGATCCAGTAATACTATTACTATATGTGGATGAATTATTCTTAACCAAAGAAGAAAATCTCATCACTGAATATAAGAAGAGACTCGCTTCAGAATTTGAAATGAAAAACCTTGGCCTAATGCATTATTTCTTAGGTCTTGAGGTATGGTAGAGTCCAGAGAGGATATTCCTTAACCAAGGGAAGTATGCAGTCGAAATCTTGAAGAGATTCAACATGTTGGAATGCAAGTCCATGAATACACCCATGGAAGCAAAGCTGAAGTTGCTAGTCGACACTTCATCAAA
Source organism: Picea engelmannii (assembly GCA_009831015.1). Taxonomy (NCBI): domain Eukaryota; kingdom Viridiplantae; phylum Streptophyta; class Pinopsida; order Pinales; family Pinaceae; genus Picea; species Picea engelmannii. Next base: position 627,513 of record ML783246.1, on the reverse strand, counting down.
ATTGATTGATGCCATGCTGTACAGATAGATTATTGGATCATTGATGTACTTGATGAACACCAGACCATACATTTGTTTTTCCATGAACACCTTGATTCAGTTTCTGGTAGAACCCAGACATGTTCACCTAGTGGCTACAAAACATGTGATGAGGTACCTTAAGGGTACAATAGATTGTGGTCTCATCTATGATGGAGATTAGGATTTCACATTGAGTGGATATACTGATGCAGATTGGGCATGAAGTGTTTCTGATAGGAAAAGCACTTCAGGATGCTGTTTCATTTTGGGATCAACCATGATCTCATGCCATAGTAGAAAGCAATCCATCATTTCTCTCAGCACAACGGAAGCATAATACATTACTGGATGTTCTCCCAGATGCGAAGCTATATGGATTCGAAAGTTGCTGACAGGTCTATTTGACTTAGATATGGAAGCAACCACGATCCTATGTGACAACCAGAGATGCATAAAGATGACAGAGAATCATGTATTCCATGACAAGTCGAAGCACATAGAGATCCGATATCATTACATCCGTGACATGGTGCAGAGAGGAGCCATAAAGCTCCAGTACGTTAGCACAGATGAACAGGTTGCTGATGTGTTGACCAAGCCTCTATCTTGTGTAAAGTTTGAGCACTTTCGAGATAAGCTTGGTATAGTCCATAAGGACCTTCCTCGAAAGGGGGAGTAGTTGCTGTGATAAGACATCTCTTGCTTCCAGCTTTATTTCTATGACGTAAAGAAAGACGATGTGATGAGACTAGAACTGTGCTTCCGGCTTGACAGCTGCGACGTAAAGCCAGTCTAGTATCTTGCTTCCATCTTGATTGCTGTGATGTAAAGCAGGACGAGTATCTTTCTTCTAGCTTTATTACTGTGACGTAAATCAAGATGATGAGATGAGACTAGTACTGTGCTTCTGGCTTGACAGATGTGACGTAAAGACAATCTAGTATATTGCTTCTAACCTGATGGTTGTGACGCAAATCAAGACGATGTGATGAGACTAGTACTGTGCTTCCGGATTGAAAACTGTGACGTAAAGCCAGTCTAGTATCTTGCTTCCATCTTAAGTGCTATGACGTAAAGCAAGACCTTAAGATGAGACTAGTATTGTGCTTCTAGCTTGAGAAGCTGTAACGTAAAGCCAATCTAGTATATTGCTTCCGGCTTGATTGCTGTAATGTAAAGAAAGATGAGTACTGAGCTTCCAGCTTGACAGTTGTGACGTAAAACTAGTCCTGTATTATGATGAGCCAACCTCGGGCTGTGATGATGATGATGTATTAGTTTTATACTAATACATATTGATGCAGATAATGATTGCATTCCTTTGAGAATGATGATGATGTCGATGAAGAAAACTTCTGATGATTTATAGATACGCCAGTTAGTGTTCCAAGATGATATTGATGATGTTGTTCTCTCACCCACTTGATGATGTTGATGATGTTTTCCTCTCTCTTTCTCGCCTGATGCTGTTGAAGAATACCCTTCTTGTTAAGGGGGAGTGTTGAAATAATGTAACTACAAAGTGTATTCTTATTATTATTTGATATATTATTCATTGGATCAATCCCCATTGTAGATTGATCATGTCGGATATTGTAAAAGGACCAAATCCCCTTTTGCGGATCGGTCATAATATAATTGTAATAGGCAAAAGAAGAAGTCGGCCCCATAATATATCAAAGAGGCCCTGGAATATAAAAAAGGTGGTTATAACCACCCAGATTAAGAAGTCGGCCCTGCCAGTGAAGATACACTTCACATGTGCCAGATTAGTATAAATAAGGAGGCTAGCACCTCACTTAGACACACCTCACTTGCTCATTTTGAGAGACAAGTTTCAAAATTGCAGTTGGAGAAGAGAGAGAGAGAGTGGTGCATATTTGGGAGAGGATATTTTGTATTAGCTTGAGCTATCTCTTGGCATTGTATTGGCTATCTATAATAAGGAAGTTTTTCAGGTTTTCTTCCCCTAGAGGGTTTCCCAGGATAAATGCTGTGTCTCTTGTGATTGTGTATTTCTCAGTGATCTTGTATTATGCTATTGTTATCTATTGAAATGCAAAGAACTATAATAATGGCTTAAACATTAACATAATATCAAATGCATCTAACATATATCATTGCACTAAGAATACATCACATCAACGACTATAATGCACAAAGCAACCACAACACAGGATATACGTGGTTCACCCCAGTGTGGGGCTACGTCCACCAACTCTTCTCTTCTTTATTATCTTCTCTCAATCTTCTACAAGCACAAAGCCACCAGAACCTACTCCGCATAGGACAGGAGATCTACACGCACCTCGCCAGATCCTCCTTCCCCGAGCTAGGTTTAAGCACAAAGCCTTCTTACAAGCTACACAAAGCCTCTTACAATCACTTGCACTTAGCTCTGCAAGTTCTTAACACATAGTAAGCATGAATCCTTTGCAATCACATAGATCAAACTCTAGCACTTAGCATATTTTCCTCATTACCCTTAACACCCCTTACTTACATCGCCTAGATTTCTATTTATACATTACAAAATGGGCCTAAACATGGGTAAACCCATTGGCCGACATCCCATACCTGTTATATAAAACCTAAACCCAAAGATTCCCTAAGAAGGGGCCGAGATCTCGCGATCTTTTCTTCACCTTGTGCTCCATTTTCGACCAGCCTGTCAAAGTCCCAAAATTGGTCAAACGTGACCCATGTTATCCCAAACTTGGTCAAGGGCTAACAACTGGGTTTCCTTCTGGTTTACCAGGAGGGACGATAGTTTTAGAGGGATTTTTTGGAAGCTTGTTCAGATTTGAACCTGGGTCAGCCAAAGAAGTAGTTAGAGAAGGAGATCAACCAACAAATGGTTTCGTTTCCGAGACTTGAACTATATGGGATTGAGTGAGTGGGATCCATGAAAGAATCATGAAGAGAATGAAGGTATAAAAAGGAATGTTCATACCATGGAATCCAATGAAGGAATAGATTGAAATCTGGTTGAAAACAAAGGAGTTGGAGTTTTCACATAAACACAACAAAAACCCTAAATTAACACCGCACAAATATCTAGACAAGTACGTGTTTAATGACTTGCATGAAGTATTTTTCTGTGATTTCCCACATGTGTTGTAGGAGTGGATATGGAGGTTGAAAGAAAACCACCCTACGAATAAAATTAAACAGCCCGAGTGGAATATTGTGGACATCGTGCAATTACAACAAGCTAACAACAAATTCACGCGCACAATAGATTTTTGGCTAGACAGTATTGTTGCAGGGTTTATCACATAATTTGCATTAGATACCACGAAGTCTTACAATGAAGCAGAGAAGGAGTTTCTAAGAGGACCTTGAGGTAGGTATATCAGATTGTTGTACACTTCGATCAAGATATTATTGTTGGCACAGGGGCAGACCAAGGGTTCAACGCTACAACAATGCACCAAGAAAACCCTAACTACCGGCCCTTTCGACAACACCTGTAAAGAAGATGAAGTCTCACGTGAGGTAGAGGCAGGGGTGGTTGCAGGACTCCAGTGTCTACAACCTTAGTTGGGACATAGATCAATGATTATAACACCTTAACAAAGAACTTAACAATTACAACTCATTAATATTCATCCTTAGTTTACAACGCAACTAAACCCTAACAATAGATCAATGCAGTATTTATACAGATCCAATAGATTCAAGTACTAAGCATACAAACATAGATCAGATATAGCATTTATTCACATTATTCAACACTAAGATACCATATTAGATCCTTCTAAGAATACATCAGAGCACTAAGAATTCAATCACATAGACAAGAGAACAACCATAAATCACATAGCAATCACAACACAGGATATACATGGTTCACCCCCACCCTAGGGCTACGTCCACCAACTCTTCTTCTTTATTTCTCTCTGTCAATATTCTACATGCACAGAGCCATGATATATTACTCCATAGAGGACAATAGATCTGCACACCTCGCTAGATCCTCCTTCTCTAAAGTACAACACAAATCCTTCCACATTCTCTTACAATCACTTGCACTTATCTCTGCAAGTCTTGCACAGTATGCATAAAGCAATTACAATTACCACTTGCACTTAGCACTTAGAACACTCTCACACTTGCCTCTTCTTACATCACCTAGCTATCTATTTATACATTGCAAAATGGGCCTAAACATGGGTAAGCACATTGGCCGACATCCTCATTCCCGTTACATAAGCCCAAAACCCAAAAAGACCTAAAACAAGGCTGAGATCCCGCGATCTCGATTCTATGCTTCGACTTGCACTCCATCTTCGATAGTCTTTCGAAGTCCCAAAGTAGGTCAAACATGACCAAGGATCCTCAAAACTTGGTCAAGGGCCAACAAGTCCCCAACACTCACCTGTGACTCATCCCGAGTCACTCTAGTCTGGGTAGCTGTGCTTCAAAAGCCTCGAGCTTGGCTTGAACTGCTTCGACCTATTGCTGTGCCAAGGCCTTCTTCTCAATGAACTCTTGGATGACTGCTTCATTGACAAGTCCCTCTAAATGTTGTTTGACTACAATGACTACTTGTTCCAACTCTGCGCCTCGACCTTCAATATCCTCAAACAATTGGCATGCTTCGTCCTGGATTGATTGGAGCCTTTGAGTTACTTCCATGACTTTTCTCTGAATGGTGTGGACCTGCTATTGAGCAGTGTGCTGTTCTTGGGATTGCTTCATCCTTTCAACTGCTGACATGAACTTCAACTACACCTGTACTGTTTCTTCTTGCTTCTTTGCCTCCTGGAGCTGTGACTCCAGTACCTTCAACTCAGTATCTTCAGTGAGTCACTCATAATTCTCTGCGCTGCGAGCACTTAGTTGTTTGCATTCTAGAGAGAATGCTCTGATCCTCTCGACTGCGCTCTGGGTAGTGGCTTCTCATTTATCTCTCACATACTGTGGGGTACTTGGCACTGTTCATAGCTCGAGGTCTGCGATTCTTTGTTGAAGTTGTTGGATAGTTTCCACAAGCTTCTCTACTTGATTTTCCACTAGTTCTTCCTCTTTTTTCTCTAAGCTTGTCACAGAGCGAAGTGCTCTGCTGACTGCTTCTTTTACTCCCACCTTCTCTGTGAGCAACTGCTCTTTCTCTCATTGGAACTGCGCTTTCTCTTCTTCAAACTTAGTTTGGAGGGCAACCTTCTCTTGATGCGCAACTCGTTGATGCTCTATGACTACTTTTTTTACTTGCTTTAGGGATTTTGTGGCTTGTTCGGTTTCTTCCTGTGCGCGACGAAGGCGAGCTTCGGTCGCATCGGCTAGTCTGCGGAGTTGGGCAGGCTCATCTCCCAACTCAGGTGCTTCTGATGGTGGGGACACAGTGGATACTACCTCACTGGATTGAAGAACCTCACCCCTCCGAGTTCAACCTCAATTCTATCATACATCTCTTCCTGCTTAGCTTTATGTTTTTGCAAGATGTCCTGCAAGGCATCTGCTACAACTGCGATGATGAATTCAAAGTCATCTATAGTGAGCACAGTTTGCATCTTAGTCAAGGTGGCTTGAGATTTCTTTCAGGAAGTGGGTTTAGTGGGAGAAACCTTCCTTTTATTCAAGGGATCAGCCTCATCAGCAGGGTCCCTAGGCGGTGTTACTTTGCCTGTTCCTCTTTTCCATTTGACTCTTCTACTTCATCACCACTCCCTTGTCCAGGTGATACTGAAGTAGTTCCTTTCGATGTGATGCTCAAGTTTTGGACCTCTTCGGTCTTCTTCCTTCTGTTGGGTCCAGGACGATCCTTTACTTCATGAGTGGTCTCAGGGATGCTGATTAGTTCAGGGTCTGACATTTCTATGGGGTCTATGGGAATGAGGAGTTCTACTGACCAGTCCTTGGTGATCTCTTCAAGGTCCTCTTCTGTGAGCTTGTAGTACGATTGAAGCTCTTCTTTGTGATCATCTGCGCGCACAGTGATATAAGTGAAGTGCCGATCTACACAGAACTTCATGAGGGGTTAGAACCGATGCAGGGTGTTTGAAATCATGTGAGGGACAACTTTGATAGCCCTCTTAAGTTGGATATAATAGGTATGAAAGACTGCATTTGACTGCCACTGTCTTCCCATATCACTCAAGTGCCAAAGCATGGTGAATGTCGTAGTGAGTGGCTCAAACGGCTTAATGTCTGAGAAGGTCAGACCTTCCGGCATTTCCCAAGCAGTAAATGCGATGAGGATCAGGAGCCAGCTAAAGTGGAACTCATAGCCCTGATCTTGAGCTTCCTAGAAGTCTAATTCCAACTGGTTGACCAAGTACTTTGCCCAGTTCATCTGGAGTCCTACACATTTCCCGGCTAGGTCAACAATGAATCATATGACTTGAGTAGGTCGGTTCTTCCTCACTAGCTTCCCTGCGATCAACTGGTATGCCAAGCACACTGTGCCATTCTGGATGGAAGCTACCTTGTAGCCGCACATTCCCTTTTCTACATCATCGTAAGTGTCCTTAATTCTATGTGCCAGGGCACGGTCAGAAGCCTTCCCTGGGTAGAAGTCTTGCTGGTCAGGTCCTTGCATGCTCAATTTAGTGATCCTCTGGATCATCATCATATCAAATGTAATGCATCTATATAGCCATAGGTAGCCACCATGGTAACATGAGATCAGGAGCTTAACACATGTGTTAACTTCCTGGTGCCTTCCAAAGTGTCAGATCTTCTTCACGTTCAAGAGGGTGGACTGCATGAGGTTCATAGTCCACGACTGGGGGATTATTTTCGAGTTCTTCCCCTTCGTCCTAGTCATATACTTGTAAGGAGAAAGCATGTTGTAATTCTTGCGGTCACCTAGGTTGAAGTCATTGAACTTCAACATCGCGATCTTATCTTGGTGCATTCTGACTGCACGTATCCCCTTCAGGAGGTATGCAGTAAGCATGGTGTAATCAAAGTCCCTCAGGACACTGTCATGACTCACCACGCTGGCCAGAGGCGGGATGTAGTCGGGTAATATGGTCGAGATTAAATTTTCATTTGCTAGATCATCTCTGTGCTTGGTTCTCTTCTCTGCTGCCGGTCAGGATGGTCCGGATCCATGAGCAGTCAACAGAGAGGTTTGCACTCCTCGCATCGATGAAGCTTGAATTCCTGTGGACATCACTCTCTTAGCCATCATATCAATTAAAAATTCCTCAACTGAATTCTACACAGTGCTGATCTTATCTGACATGCATGCTCTCGATCGGAAAACTTGGGTGGATGGATGAGTGCTCAAATCAATAGAATCGGTGTCAATCTTACTAAGCATAGCGCGATAGTAATGGGTTCTCTTGTTAGCTCTGATACAATTCACAAAAGTGTTCTTGGTGCAACAATCGACAGACTAAGTAGATGCGATGTAACAGATCTCTCTTATGGGTAAGAATCTTTCCATCAATGCAGTTATGTCCATTGCGACACGGTCCCAATGGTCCGATGGCGAGATTTCTAGTCATAACTGTTGTTCTAACCATTCTGGAATGTTGGTCCAATGATTATAATGCTTCCAACGGTCATATCACTTTTCCATGGAGAAGTGCCATGGGACGCTGTTCTGATATCCCGACGAAGTTCCAATTTTGCAAATCTTCCTTCTGCGAAGTTCCCTCTAGGCCCTTCTGGAAATTTTCGACCTTTTCTTTCTTCTTACTGAGTTTTCTAGCCTTCTTCTCGGTGACCTTCATTTCAGTATTCCTCTTTCCATTTTGATTCTTGTCTTCTTTTGGCATAGCAGCTTTGCACTGTTGATATTCTTTCATAGGAATAGAGAGTAATATTATTTCTCTATCTGGGGTAGGTGCTCTACTTGTCTATGAATGTTCTTGTGTTATTTCAACTTCGTGATCCAAGTTTCTGGTTCTATGTAGCTTCAATCTATTTCCCGTATTCTGCAATCAAGTGTGCTATCCTCCTAGTCATGAAATCTTTTAATTGCTGCTTTTTCTGTTCTAAGTCCTCCTCTTCTTTTCTTCTAGTCTGATCTTTCTCGATCCAGGTTTTCCCTAATAACATAGTAAATGGAGCGTTGTTCTCAATAAATCTAACAACCTCAAAATCTTCCTATGTCAAGGCTCCATGAGAAATCATAGATGCCTGTGTGAGTCTTCCACATAGGGTTATCAACTTTCCCCTGAATAGTCCTATTCCTCCCAATGAAGGAGTCATATCAGGATTATCTAAATCTTCCCAAGTTCTTTCTGTCATGATATTTACCTATGTTTCCTCATCCAGAACACAGTCTATGTTGAAGTCTCCTATTCTTGCTTCTATGCATTTTTTTCTTTGAAGATCTCTGGTAAGTTGATATGTCTGTGATCATTTAGGGTTTCTTTCATTTGCAGTAGTACAGTCTCTGATTATGTCTAGGGCTCTACCATGGTCTCAGTTTCATGACCTTCCTCAAGTTTTCTTGGCTCATATTCATTCTGTCAAGCTTAGCAATCATTCGAAGGAAATCTAAAACTTCATGGTCCATAAATTTACAACAAAGACAACTAAGTCTTCTTCCAGGGCATTCCCTATCAAGATGTATCGGTCTTCTGTAACTATAACAAAGGATTAATCCTCTTTTTTTCTTAAATGATCCCCAACCTTTCCTGTACTACGCACTAGGATCATAGTAGCTAACCTGTAAAAAATTCTTTCTAGGATCCTGGATCCATTTGTTAGTCCAAACATTCTTTCTATGCATAGGAATAACATATCTTTCATTATTTCTATCATATCTACTCATATCAAACCTTATCTCTTCTAGCTGTGCCCTATTTTTCAGAATAGGATAACATTTATCAAACATACCTAGATTCATACTCTTGAAACAAAAAATTCCACTAATCTTACTTTCAGCAGAGCACAAAGCTTCCAGATCTAAGATTTTTCAGTATTCTTACCTTTATCTGAGCACAAAGCTTCGATATCTTTACCTCTTTTCTTTGGATCTGACTTCTCTTCTTAGCACAGAGCTTTACAGGTCAAGTAGAATACTGTGCACTAAGGCAACATATCTACGCACAAAGATTTCTTTCTTTCCTTTAGTTTCGAGCAATCACAGTGTCACGTCCTGACAACATAACCCTTTGTTCGCATAGGGGCAGACCCAGGGTTCAACGCTACAACAACGTACCAAAAAAACCCTAACTACCGACCCTTTCAGAAACACCTGCGAAGCATATGAAGTCTCACCCAAGGTAGAGGCAGGGGTGGTTGCAGGACTCTAGTGTCTGCAACCTTAGCTAGGACACAGATCAGTGATTACAACACCTTAAAAAATCACTTAGTAGTTACAGTTTGTTAATATTCAGCCTTAGTTTATAGCGCAACTAAACCCCAACAACAGATCAATGCAGTATTTATACAGATCCAATAGATTCAAGTACTAAGCATACAAACATAGATCAGATCTAGCATTTATTCACATTATTCAATACTAAGATACCATATTATATCCTTCTAAGCATACATCAGAGCACTAAGAATTCAATCACATAGACAAGAGAACAACCATAAATCACATAGAAATCACAACGCAAGATATACGTGGTTCACCCCCACCCTGGGGATACATTCACCAACTCTTCTTCTTCTTTATTTCTCTCTGTCAATATTCTACATTCACAGAGACATGATATCTTACTCCGCATAGGACAGGAGATCTGTGCACCTCGCTAGATCCTCCTTCCCTGAAGTACAACACAAAGCCTTCCACAGTCTCTTACAATCACTTGCACTTAGCTCTGCAAGTCTCACACAATATGCACAAAGCAATTACAATTAACACTTGCACTTAACAATTAACACTTAGCACTTAGCACACTCTCACACTAGCTTCTTCTTACATCACCTAGATATCTATTTATACATTATAAACTGGGCCTAAACATGGGTAAACCCATGGGCTGACATCCCCATTCCCGTTACATAATCCCAAAACCCAAAAATCCTTAAAAAGGGGCCGAGATCCCATGATCTCTGCTTCAACTTGCGCTCTGTCTTCGACATCCTGTCGAAGTCCCAAAGTAGGTAAAACATGACCAAAGATCCTCAAAACTTGGTCAAGGGCCAACACTTACTATATAACAAAGGTGTAATGACAATGGCATCAATCAGCTAAAATTCCCTGCGTGCATGGGGGAGGGGGGGAAGCACTGACCTGAGATGGAAGAATGGAGGGAGAGATGGATAAGGGAAAGAAGGATACCTTGGACCCAATCATGATGGAGGAATATCCGATCTAGTAGACAATGGAAACAACTGGAAATACACGGAGTGGAGTACCCTACCAATACAAGATAAATAATAAGAAGAGAGCCATAACTGAGAGAGAGGGCTTAACACGTGATGAAGAAGAGGTAGAGGATCTCCAAGTTGTGGAGTAGATTGAGGAAATCATGGATGCAACATATGAAAGGAATATAATATGTCCAAGGGCAAGAACATAAGACAAAACTCCCATCAATGTTAGTATCAGTGTGGAACCCATAACCTCATGTGCGACTAATACACCAGAAAGAACACCATCATTTAGAAAATCAAACTTTAGTGGAAGAAATACAACATGAAGTGAATCCAATCAAGGAGCAACGACTGGAAGAGCCAGTTCAGGAAGTAGTATCATGTATATACACCACATAGTGGTCGTAGTTCATCACTGTTCAAAATGGCAGGACATAACCCCACCATCAGGTTACCCGAATTCAAAGGAGAGGCAGTAGAGGATCCTGAAAAGCACTTGTTTATCTGTGAGAATATTTGGGAAGCAAAGAAGATCACTGATGAGGATAGAAAAATTGCATAGTTAGATATCACACTAAGAGACCATGCAATGAATTGGTACATGAGCTTAGCTGTAAATAGTCCACCAGGAACAACAAGGATGATTGCAAATGTCAAGAAGCTACTGATAAATGAATTTTAGAAGCCTAGATCAGAGGATCAATACATGAATGAGATGAATGAAATCAGACAGAAACCATGTGAGTCTATTTGGGAGATTGATCTAAGGTTTAAACATCTTAAAGGTAAGTTGAAGTATATCATGACTGATATGAAACATATACATCTCTTTGTGAACTTACTATTACCATATCTGAAATACCCTTTGAGGTAAAAAAAAATTGAAACTTAGGAAGAGGCTCTACATGCAACCCTAAAACTAGAAGAGAACCAATATCAAAAGACAGATCTAATAATAGAGGAGCTGAAGGAGGATCTAAAGAATCTCACATTTCAACTAAACCAGAATAAGAGGTAAGAGAAAAGAGAAGATGTTTGGTATACAACATGTAGGACAGAAGGACATCACAAGAATGAGTGCCCAACTTTCACGTAGTACATGGCAATAGGGATACCAAACCCTTTTCCAATAGGAGGACCATGGTGCAAGATATGTAAAACAAATGGACATGATTCATATCATTGTCCAATGATGCAGAAGTATCATATAGTACCCAAGAGTTCATATTGCAACTTTTGCAAATCAGTGGGCCATGATGACAAAGATTGTAGGACACTAGACTTGATGAGGGAAAGAACATCATACACCTATAGAGTGTAGGAATAAATGATGACAGTGAAAGCTTCACTTTAGTTTAACTAGGTATCACCTCCATACAACACTACACAACAACAATATAACACTGTGCAACCACAACACAATAACGTGCATCCACAATATAACCCCACGTAGTATAATCAGGTGCCTTAGTACAATGCACTACGAGGAGGTCGAACTAGATACAGAGGTGGAGGTCAAGGTAGAGGAGGGTTTGGAAGAGGCATAGGACTAGTAGTGTGCCATAACTTCTGTTGGTTGGTTATTGGTTCATTACTTACATGTCCTGTCTGAGTTTAATGACCCAGGGTTCATGTTTGTTTGGGTTTCCAGCAAAGCCTCTAAAACTATCATCCCTCCTGGTAAACCAAAAGGCAACACAATGCACGTGGTGCACTATGTCGTCTCACCCAAGATAGGCTTATGGGTGGATACAATACTCATGTGTTTGCAGCTTATGATTGAGTGCGAGAGATGGGGACTGTATACTGAAACTCTATCATAACTTGTAAAAACAATATGCTGTTATTTACGATTATGCAGAAAATGTAACCACTCATTCATTTAGCTTATCAATATCTACTTAAAGATAAGAAAACACACATGCATTCAATCACATAACACATATGTTACCATGGTTCACCCCCTCTTGGGATATGTCCACAAAGATCTGGCTCTTTGGTCTTTTATTATAGTAGTTCTTCATTACAGTGCCGCATGATTTACAACTCTCCTAAGTTGGGTAATATCTATATGAGGCAGACTATATTGCACCATGATCCTTAGCCTACAATCTAACCCTCAAGATCTACCCTCCTCAGTCCTCTCTTTCTCAACAACTTACAAAAGTAGGTCATACAACAAAATATTACATATCGACTCGTTACAACAATTCTCTCTATAATAATGACTAGCCTGTATGATAATCCGAACTCATGATACCTTAGTATCTATACTTATACATTTCTGTCTCTTCAGCCATTACAATACATTACCAAAATCCTAACCCTACCATCGTTAGGTCTTCCATGCATGCACAACTGTTGTTCTCCCTTCCAGCTATCGCTTTCCTCGTGCATGCCTTCTTTCCCAAAATCACCTTTCTTCCCACTTTGGCCTTCTTCCAACAGGCCCCCAACACTGACATGTGGATCATCCCGAGCCACCTAACCTTTGTGTGCTTCGTCGATCTCCTCGGTTATCACCTGAAACTTCTCCTTGAGCTCTGCTACTTGTGTTTTCACTTGCGCGATCTTCTCCTTGATTGTGTCTACTATCTGGACTACAATTTCATCATTGATCAATCCTATGCATTCTGCCTGGGCATGTTCTATCTGTGTCTTAGCTTCCTATGTCTGTGCAATGAATTCTGCTACGCACTCTTGCAACGATTCCATTTGAGCCTGACACTCCTTTTTCTGCATTTGCGCAGTGGTGAGTTCTGTCTGCAGTTTCTTCATGTCCTACATTCCTTTGACGCACTCTGTGATGGACATTGTCTTATGCCTCTGCTTGAGGTCTTGGATAGTTGTGCTGATCCTTTATTCTTCCTTTTCCCACCTCTGGACTTGCTGATCCTCTTCCAATTTTTTCCAAAGTTGTGCTTCTTTATTGAAAAAGTCAGCTATTGTGCTGACCTGTTTCTCTATCTCCTGCAGCTGCTCTATTTCTTCCTATTTCCTTTGCTCCTTAACTACTGGTGGAGTGGTGGGTGTGATATGCTCATGGAGATTTTCGATATCCTTCTGATATTGATCGATTGCCCACGCAATTTGATCAATCTTTTCTACTGTTGTGAGTTCGTCGTTCTGCGTGATTTTTGGAATTTTTTCATAAGTTCCTGCCACTTTCTGCTCCAATCCATTCCTGCGTTCCCTTTCCTCTTGGGTTTCAAACTTATCCTGCTCGCATATTATTTCTAGCGCATCCCTCTTTTTCATTGCTTGCTGTAATTTGGCTAAGTCTGTGCATGAACGAGAATGTACCTCCTGGGTAATGCTAACTTGCAATTTGTGTAGAGCCTTGGATGGTATCCGCAACAATACCAGTTGGATTTGAGCTAAGTATTTTAGGGGTGTCTGCCCCACAATCTCGTCCATGTGCAACATACTGGGTGTAATGTGGAATGTTGCATTCAAATGTGGTATTGTATGGACTGTATCTCACTCTCCTTCTTCCAGTATTTCTTCTGTCTATGATGCTGATGGCCCTATTCCCATGCTGCTGCCTGCTGTCTGTGCTTGCCCGATATTCTTGAGGAACTGTTGCATGTCTGCCAGCTCCTCTTGAATCCTGTCCCTATGGTGCACAACATTGTGAAAATCCTCAACTATACAATCCTGAACCATTTGGGATACCATCTCGACATCATCCTCTGTGATTGTGTATTCCAGAGGTGTTCTTTGTGCCTTCATGTTCTTGTGCACTCCCCTTGTCTGAGTGGATGGCCTCTTATTCAAGCCTGGTTATTGTATATTGGGACTTGGTGTTGTCCCCTGTGATGTCTCATCATATTTCTGCTCCACTTGAACCAACTGCATAGTATTCTTTTGCCCCTTCCGGGTCCTTGTCTTAGCTATCCCTTCGTTTGTCTGCTTTATTTTTTTTCTAGCTCGTCCTCTGTTTATTGGGCACTAGGACTTATTGAGATTGTGTTTCTTCCTTCCCTGTGTCCTCTTCTACTGTCCTTGAGGGTATTTCTTGGGTGAGGGATGGAATATTCCAATCATCCTCCCAATATTTGATATCCATGTCAATGTCACCCTCCGTGATACAATAACACATTTATAACCATTGCTTATTGGGGTCCTTCCACGCCTGTATCCACATCGCATGTCACGTGGCCTTGAAGTTGGTGATGTCTTGATACTGTGCGACAACATGTAGTGTTATTCTCCACATGTTGGATATGGCATCTTGTAGGTCATGAAGGTATCCTTCGAATATGGATCCATTCATCTTTTTGTGCCTCGCGTCGAATGTGGCACCCATCAATAGATATCTTTCTCCCTGATTTGGTTTGGGTCTGGTAGCGAAAGAGACATGTCTCAGTTCCCTCCATCCCATAAAGGCAATTAGCATTAGCAACCATGAGTAGTGAAATTCCGTTTTGAAATCCTGCGCATCCTTGCAATGATCCAAAAATAAATTTAACAGATAGGGTGCCCAGCCCACTATGGTTCCCTCGACACATTGTGCTGCGACTTCGATGACCCCAACCGGTGCTTCCTCTTTGCAACATTTCCTTAATAGCTTGCAGGCCAATATTTTTGCGGCCATTTTTGTTGCGACATTATTGATCCTCTTGATTATGATTCCTTGTGCCCCCATGTCAATACCATATTTCTTCTTCATTTCCTCCTCAAGTTATTTCTCCTTTGTCTTATTGTCAAGGAATTGCACAGGATCCATGCCCCTGGATTGAAACCCTGTAATGTTCACAATAATCTCTACGTCTATCAGAACAAGCTTGTCCAACCAGATATCCCCACCATGTGTGACTACCATCAATTTTTTGACACAACTGCTTGCGTATTGTCCTCTTCCAAAGTGTGGTAGGTCTAGTAGACCTAAAATGCCCATTTTTTCCAACCCTATTTCCCACTAGAGTGGTTGATCAACTAGTTCCCCAACCACATTTATTCCCACAGTCTGTAAGTATACCCTCTTAGCGAGTTCCGATAACTTTCTCATGTCTTCTACATCATGCTCTGAGTATTTTAGCTTGTCGATATGACCCAACAAGTTTGGTTTCACCTGTACCCCATCTGGTATACGCGACAAAACAATGGCTGTGATGGGTTGCTTGCGAGGTGACCTAGGTACCTGCTGCTTGTCTGTCTTTGGTGGTGGCTGGATAGAGGTTCCAACAACCACCATTTGTACTTCAAAATACCATTCCATCCAGCCCGTGACATATTTTACTATTCCTTCTGATGGGTGGTCTGACACAGTCATTTGAGACTTGTTTGGCTTGAATGCTACTTCCTGATTCGTCGCCTTTCCATTAACTCTCAGAGATGCTTCGATGTTCTCTGGTTGCACCTCCTTCAGGGTTTCTGCATCCTGGTTATGTTTCTCCTATGCCTCTACTAACATATGTACATTCATACCCTCCATTGCTGGCTATTGGGTTTCTTCCACCACAGGTGTGGGGTTCACCAGTGTTGTGTCTGGGGATGGGATTTCGTCGACATTGACGATCTCCAGTGGATGTTGTTCACCTTCTTCCAATTGTACATGTGCCCTTGTTCTACCTCTGTGTTTTCTGGTAGTTTGGATAAATTCTTCTTGCTTTGGTGGTGCCATGGTGGTGAGTGTCGAATGTTTGCTAAGTTTGAATGGTTTTTGTGCACTTTGTGAACTCCGCTCTGTGCTCCTTAACCTCTATCGCTCTTTGTCTGTTCTTTTTTCGCAAATAGACTCTTTTCTCCCGCATCTGTGCATTGTATGGGCATCACATGAGGGTTTTAAAAGAAAATACTTTAATTATCGGTTCAATGCACCTTCGGTTCTTTAGTACTTGCCATTACTTTCCCATGCCGTCTCCAATTGGTGCAATTAATGTGGCGTCCTGTCGGTCCTTTCTGGCATTCAATTCTGCATAACTTCGTCGTTTCGTACTTCTTTTTCTGTCTTTACTTTTCCCGCTTGTTTCCATGGTGACTTGGCCATTGGCCTCATCCTCATCGAGTTTGTATTCCTAAGTGCGCATGCTCCTTCTTCCTTCGACGCATTGTACCTCTGCTCATACTGTTTAATATCCTATTTTTTTTTTCTTACTACGCGGTGACTTTTCAAGTAGTGGGTGGTCGACTGTATTTGTATGGATTCAGTCGGATCTCGTTGATCATCCCTCTAAGTTCTGCACCTTCTAAGTCTTTCAACTGTACAACTCCTCCATCTGTGATAGTTTTTGCTTCGTATGGTCCTAGCCAATGCATTCTGAGTTTTCCTGGATGTTGAATGGATTTGCTGTCATATATCAACACTAAATATCCTTCCTTGAAGGTTTTGTTCTTGATGTTTCTGTCATGCCAATATTTGTCCCTTTATTTCTGAACTTGTTGGTGGAACCCTGCTAATATATGATCCTCCTCGATGGTTATCAACTGGTTTAGTCTCTCCTGTACTGCGCCTCATTGCGTCATGTGTGTAATTGCTGCTACGCGCAAAATGGGTACTAGGAATTCTAATGGCACCACTGATTCTTAACCATATACTAGTTTAAATGGCGTGTTCCCTGTCAAATTCTTGCACATAGTCCTGTAGGCCCACAATACTGCTGATATTTTCAGGTCCCAATCATCCCTATTGACATTACAGATCTTTGTTAGTGCATTCTCAAGAATTTTGTTGAATGCCTCTACTATGACGTTTTCCTGTGGGTGATATGGTGTACTTTTCTGATGATGGACTTCAAAATCTTGAGTCAAAGCGCTAATAGTTCCGTTTATGAAGTGCGTGCTTTGGTCTCTCATCAAAACTTGTGGGCACCCAAATTGAGTGATTACTTGTTCAAATAGAAAGTGTGCTGCTATTTCTGTGCTGCAATCCTTCACTGGTCCTGCTTCCACCCATCTTGTTAGGTATTCTATCGCGTGATAATGTACCTTTCTCCTGTTCTTTTCACTGGTGGGTTGATTGGTCCCACAAAGTCTATTTCTCATTTATTGAATGCCTACAATGTTACCTGTGGTTGTAATGGCATCTCGTCCCTTCTGTTTGGTTTACCTACCCTTTGACAGACGTCGCATCTCTGGCAGTGCTCCTTGGAGTCTCGGTGAATGGTCGACCACCATATTCTTGCGCACAATACCTTCTACATGATAGATTTTCATGAATAAATCCCTCCTGCTATTCCCTCATGGGCTTTTGCTAAAACTCTTGGTCTTTCATGTTCTAACACATATCTATGCAGGATGCTATCTGCGCCCATTTTGTATAAGTGTCCCGCGATCAGTTGATAGTCTACAGCCCGGACTATCAGATTTTTCTTCTGCGCGGTGTTGTATTCCTATGGAATAGTACCTGTGCTCAAGTATTGGATGATATCTGCAAATTAATCGTCAGGGATTTGGATTGAAAATCACCGTGCACCCAAAAATTTATCCTCTAAATTTGTAGGTTCTTCTCCATATGTGACCCTTGATAGATGGTCAGGTCCTGCATTCAATTTCCTTGGCTTGACTATTACTTCAAAGTCAAATTCATTAAATAGTAGTAACCATCAACATATTCTCCCCCCCAACACTGGCTTGTTGATTAGGTATTTAAGGGTTGAGTGGTCTGTGAACATCTTAAAGTGTTTCCCCAATAAGTAGTGTATAAACTTATGCAATGCATAGACCATAGTTACGCCTTCTATTTCTGTAGTGTTATAGTTCTGCTATGATTCTGACAGCTTCCGAATCACAAATGTTATGGGGTGATCCAAATCCCCCGCTCTTGGCTGCACCAAGATAGCTCCAAGTGATATGGCTGATGCATCTACATGGATGTGGAATGTCTTCTCCCAATCTGGAAATACTACTATTGGTGCGGTGACCATCTTGTCCTTTAGGGTATCCAGACCATGTTGACACTTGTCGTTCCACTGAAACTTTGTATCTTTGCTTAACAATTTCTCCATTGGCGCGGTAATTTGTGTGTATCCTTTGATGAAATTTCTATAGTACCCTGTGTGTCCCAATGTCACTCTTAGATGATAGACTGATTTATGTGGTGGCAAGTTAACAATGACAAAATATTTGCAGGATCTACTAGTAACCCTTGTTTGCATACTATATGGCCCAATAGTATCCCAAACGATGTTCCGAATATGCATTTATTTATGTTTAATGATATCTGACACTACCTACATATTTCTAATGTTAGTCGTAATACTCTACATGGTATTTCAACAAACTATAGACTGTCTAATCATCCAGGTATACCTCTATAAACTGATGGATGAATTCCTTAAACGCGACGATGACTACTCTGGAAAATATTGCTGGTGCATTCTTAAGTCCAAACGACATGACTGTGTACTAGTAGGATCCCCATTCTATAGCAAACGTGGTCTTGTATCTATCTTCCTGTGCTATCTTGATCTAATGGTATCATGAGAATCCATCAGTGAAGGAGTAAGCTTCATTTCCACCTACGTTCTCTAACACTTCATCTGTGAAAGGTGTAGGGAACGGGTCATGTAGGCATGCATCGTTCAACTTCCTCAAGTTGACGCATATCCTTATCCCTCATTTTTTTTCCTGAAATACCATCGGGTTTATCCATTCTGATTCTTCCACTAGTTCTATGATTCCGGCTTCGAGCATCCTGTCAATTTCAGCTTTGACTTTCTGCTTATATATTGGGTTCAGCCTGTATGGTCACTTTCTGATCGATCTCGCTTCAGGTCTGAGTGGTATCTTCATCTCTCCTATATCTCCTGCTATACCCTTCATCTCTGTAAATGTTGTGGGAAACAGGTCGCTGTACTTGCGCAGTAACTTTGTTATGCTTTCCACTCTTTGCACATCCCAGTAATATCCAATGTTGGCCATTTTGGGGTTCTCAACGGTCCCAATGTTGACTTTATTTGCCTTGATCGACGCGACAATCACTTATGATTCTATCGGTGGACCCTCCACCTCTCTTTCACCTTCTGCTTCCTCTATCTGAATGTCGTGCAGATCGTCTTCCTTTGGTGCTTCCTCCTGCACATGGTAACATGCCAATAATTCTTTGACTGTCTATTTGTTCCGCTGTTGTTCTTCTGTGATGAGTTCAAATTCTGGTTCTTTGATGAATATTACCCCTCTTATCTTTTTAAGAGCTGCACCTATGTTGGAGTTATCATGCTCGAATGAGAAAGTGACTGCAAAATTCTGTTGTAATACCATCTAGGTTGTAGTTCCTCTACGCAGTTCCTAGTCTGTATACCAGTTTGCTGGTATGCCCTCTAAAGTGTGTATGAAATAATGGGGCCATTCCTTTGGGGGTGTCAATTTCCAAAATGTTCTACACTTCTCCAAGTGTTCTGTTGGTTCCCCCTGTCCATCGTACTTCTGCTGCTTGTTGTCTTTCTACATTGCGCCGAACCTTATGCACAGTAACCTCTTACATTAGTACCAATCTGTGATTATCTCTTTGTGTGCGCCCCACCATCTCGCAGGTGTGGCCTTGAGTGCTATATAAAGTGCTAAGAGTCTCTTATTCTCTTAAAATTCATGTTTGTATTGTGCCAAGAATATTTCCAGGTCATTTATCTCGTGGAAACTGGGTGGTTCCCTAATCTCCGTGCCTACCCATCTTACTGTGCGGTCTATTCGTGCACATCGTCTCATGGAAACTTGTGTAACCTTTGTTTCTAGTTCTCTAAACTGGTATCTGAGTCTGTTGCACATGAAGTAATGCTCCACCAACTGAGTGTCCCATATGCAGTTGGGTTTACGTAATCCTCATCGCACACAAGTTTTCTGTACAACTGGATGATTTCCTCTAAGTCTTAGCAAGTAGGTTCTACAAACCTTTCCCCTTCTGATGGGTCTAATGGTATGATGACCATGTATTCACCTGAATCAAATTCCATTTTTCTTGTCTTGAGATTGATTATGGCCTGGTTGTCAAATTCCCAATCTAAACCAAGCAACGCTGGATATGGTGTTGTACCATCCACTATTTCAATTACTTCAAAGTCTGCTTTAGTGCACACTTCATCTGGGTCTACTGTCACTCCTTTCAGTCTACCGATTGGTAGAACTCTGTGTTGGTTTGGTAGTTTCAGTTGAACAGGTGAGTATCCTAATGTGGGCTCTCCCATGCATTGCCATGTCTTCTTTGGTAATACATTAACTTCAGATCCTAGATCCAGTATGATGTCTTCGATGTTGAAATATACGATGTTTTCATTCAGTATGAACTCCCTACTTGTTCTTCTTCTTGTATGTAGGTGATTGACTATTTTTGGCTCTTGTTTTCCTTCCGTTTCGATGCTACATTTTTCTAGTATATTTTGCAATATTTTGACAGATGATGGATCATTTAATACTTTTACACATGATTGCAAAAAGACTTTGATTGTACTTACTTGTCCCATGGATTTCATCTTTTTGGTATGATCCAATAACGGAGGCATATCGTACTCTGATGCTTCCTTTCTTTGTTGTGTAGTTGAAGTCGACGCCATGTCCTCGTTTTGAAATTCTTGTCTGGCTTGTTTAAATATCTCCTTCTCCGTCTGCGTGTCAAACTACTTCCTTGGTTCAATGTTCTTGTTTACCCACTGGTTTTGTCCTAGCTCTTGTCAGTCTGCATCGTTTCCTATTTTAGCTCCTTCTTAGGTAACTATGTTGATGTTTTGTCCATCATCTCTCACTTTGGTTGAAATCCACTGAACATTCTGGTTGTTCTGGTTTCTCTTTTCCTGAATCTTTACTAATAGTGTCAGATATTCTTCCATATCATGGTCTGATGCATGACAATACATGCATGTTGCTGGTGGAAGTGGACATTCCCTTGCACAATGTCCTGATTGTTGGAAATTGTGGCATACCACTGGTCCTCTACCTTGTCCAAAACCTCCTCTCACTCATCCTCCACCTCTGTAGCCTGCTCAATCTCCTCTCAGCACATTATACTGAGGATCCTGATTGTACTGTACGATATTGTACTGAGGTTGCACTGTGTTGTACTACGGTTGCACGATATTATAGGGTTGCTGCGAAGTATTATACTGCTACTATGAAGTGTTGTATGGAGCTGGAACTTGATTAAACTGTGGTGCATCTTGCCCAGTCATCATTTCTGCTTGCACTCTATATGCCTCTAATGTCCTTTCTCTCATCAGCCTCATAGTTCTACAATATTTTTCATCGTGGCCCACTGACTTGCAAAAGTTGCAATATGAACTCTTTGGGATTGTCTGGTATTTCTGAATCATTGGGTAGTGATATGGATCGTGGCCTGGTTTCTTATAGACTTTGCACCATAGTCCTCCTGTTGGTGACGGATTTGGAATTCTTGCTTCCATATACTGCGTGAATGTTGGACATTCATTCTTTTGGTGTCCTTCCATCCTGCATGTAGTGCACCAAATGACTTCTCGTTTGTCCTTGGGATTATTTTGGTTTATCTGAAATGTTAAGTTCTTCAAATCCTCCTTTAATTCCTCGATGGCTAGGTCCATCTGTTGATACAAGTTTTATTCCAGTTGTAGGGATTTCTGCAAAGCCTCTGCCTGCGTTTGAAACTTCTATTGTCACAATGGGTATTTTAATTGTGGTAGAAGTGAATTGACGAACATGTGCCTATGCTTCATATCGATCATGAGATATTTCAACTTTCCTTTCAATTGTTTGAATCTCTGGTCAATCTCCCATACATATTCTCTCGGTTTCTATCTAATTTCGATCATATCGCTCATGTACTAATCCTTTGAAATCGACTTTTGGAACTCATTAATCAATAGCTTCTTAATGTTTGTCAGTGTCCTTGTTGTCCCAGGTGCACTGTTTGCATCTAGAGTCATGTACCAGTCTAGTGCACAGTCTCTTAGTGTAATAGCTAACGGCGCAAGTTTATTATCTTCATCAGTGATCTGTTTTTATTCCCAGATCTTTGCACAAATGAACAAGTGTTTCTTAGGGTCTTTTGCTGCTTCTCCTCAAAATTCTAGTAACCTGATGGTGGGATCATGTCCCGCCATTCTGAATGCTAAACTACTACCTCTGCGAAGTGTAGATACTTGACTAGTGCTGCCTGAACTGGCTCCTCCAGTTGTTTTTCCTTGTGTAGATGTACTTCCTTCTATCTGACTTCTTTTGAACTTCGGCTGTCTAAACAATGGTGTTCTCTTTGGTGTATTAGTCGCACATGGGTTTATGGGTTCCACACTGACATTAATGTGGATAGGATTGATACCTTCTCTTCCCGTTCTTGGACCTCTCATCTTCCTCTCATAGGTTGCGCGTAGGATTTCCTTAATCTGCTCCATAGCCCAAAGATCCTCTACCTCTTCCTCGTCACTTGCCAAGTCTTCCCTCACAGATACGACTCTCTTCTTGGTATTCACCTTGTATTGGTAGGGTAATCCGCTACGCGTCTTTCTAGTTGTCGCCATGATTCGCTTGATCTAGTTGTCATCTATCATGATTGGGTCCAAGGGTTCCTCCTCCTTTCCTCCTTCCATGTCTCCTCTTTCTCTCAGTGCTTTCCCCCTTCCCCCATGCACACAGGGAAGTTTAACTGTCTGACTCCATTGTCATTACACCTTTGTTATATAATAGTATCTTAATAGAAGTATATAGCAATCTAATGTACCTTCCTCGAGGTCCACGTAGAAAATATTGCTCCGCCGCGCTGTACGACTTCGTTGTATCTACTACAAACTCTGTTATAAAGCCGTCCACAATACTGTCGAGCCAAAAATTGACTACACGGGTGAAATTGTTGTTCACCTGCTGTAACTGATCAGTCTGTACTGGGGTCCACTCTAACTATTGGATCTGGTTCGTTGCATGGTTATCCTTCAACCTTAGTATCCACTCCTACAATGAATGTGGAAAATCACAGAAAAAGACTTCATGCAAATTAGTAAACATGTATTTCTCAAGATATTTGTGGGGTGTTATTCTAGGGTTTCTGTTATATTTCCATGCAAACTCCAACTCTTTTGTTCTTAGCCAAGTTTCTATCTCTACCTTTGTGGGATTCCATGGTCTCAACATCCCCTTCTAGTAGCTCATTACTTTCTTTTCTGCTTTAATATGCTTTTACTCCGCCTCTTCGCATCTACTCAATCCTCTCCTATTCCTACCAACGACAACAAAACCATTTGTTGGTTGATTATTGGTTCATTACTTATGTGTCCTGTCTGATTTTAATGACCCAGGGTTCATGTCTGTTCGGGTTTCCAACAAAGCCTCTAAAACTATTGACCCTCCTAGTAAAACAGAAGGCAACACAACACACATGGTGCACTGCACCGTCTCACCCGAGATAGTCTTATGGGTGGATACAATACTCATGTGTTTGCAACCTAGGATTGAGTGCGAGAGATGAGGACTGTATACTGAAACTCTATTGTAAATTGTAAACACAATGTGATGTTATTTACGATTATGCAGAAAATGTAACCACTCATTCATTTAGCTTATCAATATCTACTGAAAGATAAGAAAACACACATGCATTCAATCACATAACACAGATGTTACCGTGGTTCACCCCCTCCCGAGCTACATCCACAAAGATTTGGCTCTTCACTCTTTTATTATGGTAGTTCTTCATTACAACGCCATGCACTTTACAAATCTCCTTAGTTGGGTAAGATCTATATGAGGCAGACTAGACTACACCAGGATCCTCAGCCTGCGATCTAACCGTCAAGATATACCCTCCTCAGTCCTCTCTATATCAACATCTTACAAAAGTAGGTCATACAGAAAAATATAACATATCGAATCGTTACAACAGTTCTCTCTATAATCACGAATAACCTGTATGATAATCTGAACCCCTTATGATACCTCAGTACCTATATTTATACATTTCTAGCTCTTCAGCCATTACAATACATTACCAAAACCCTAACCCTATCATCGTTAGGTCTTCCATGCATGCGCATGTGTTGTTCTCGCTTCCAACTGTTGCTTTCCTCGTGCATGCCTTCTTTCCCAGAATCGCCTTTCTTCCCGCTTTGGCCTGCTTCCAACAACTTCCAAAAACCATGACACTATGCAAGGGAATGTCCACTTCCACCTGCCACATGCATGTACTGTCGTGCAACAAATCACGATACAGAGGAATTACCAACATTATTGGGAAAGATCCAATAAAAGAGAAATCAAAACAATCAAAATGTACTATGGATCCATGCAAAGGCTAGGGATGATGGAAGAAATATCAACATAGTCACACAAGGAGGTGCTAAGATAGGAACTGATGCAATGATACCAGATCTAGCATAACACTAATGTGTGAAGAAGAATACTGAACCACATAAACAATTTGATGTTGGGAAAGAAAAATAAATATTCAAGGAGGCAAGACATGAATTCCTCAAGTAAGATATTACATCTATATCAACCACACATCAGACTCAAAACGTACCCATGTATGAAATTCCCTGCTCAATGGACCACACCAATGAAATACAAGTTGTAGAATAAGTAAGTACCATAAATACTTTTCTGCAATCCTACGTTAAGCTACTGAATAATCCATCATCTATTCAAGTGTTGCAAACTATGTTATAAAGATGTAACAAAGAGGTAGAGGGGAAGTTAGAGTAGAAGACAGTCAATCACGTCCATTCAATAAGAAGGACAAGTAGGGAATTCAGATTGAATGCCAACATTGGAGATTTCAATATGGGAGACATTATATCCGACTTAGGCTCTGAGGTCAATGTCTTACCTAAGAAGACATTGGAATGTATGGGAGAGCCCACATTAGGCTACTCACATGTCCAACTAAAACTAGAAAACCAACAAAAAATTCTACCAATTGAAAGGCTAAAAGGCGTGACAATAGATCTGGATGGAGTGCACACTAAGGAAGACTTTGAAGTGATAGAAATAGTGGATGGCACAACCCCTTATCTAGCACTGCTTGGCCTGGATTGAGAATTTTATAACCATGACATAATCAACTTGAAGACAAGGAAGATGACATTTGAATAAGGAGAGTACAGAGTCATTGTGCCACTAGATCCATTTGAAGGAGAAAGGTTTGTAGAGCCCACTTGCTTAGATCTAGAGGAAATCAACTGATTATACAGAACCACCACGCGTGAAGAAGATTACATCAATCCAACTGCAGATGGGGTACTCAACTGGAAGAGCATCACATCATGTGCTTCTGACTCACATATAGGCTTAGAGAATTGACAGTAGATATTACTTGAAGTCTCCACATGAAGGTGCACAAGAATAGACTATGCAGTTAGATGGGTGGGTACCGAGATAAGAGAACCTCCCAACTTCCATGGTATAAATGAATTAGAATAATTCCTAACAAGATACAAAGATGAAGTGTTAGAGAATCAGAGGTTGTAATGTCCCCGACCACCCAGGCTGAGCCACGATACACGAGAGAACACTTTCATTCTCTCTGCGGAACATAATGTAACATACCCAACATCCAAATAAGCTATGCCACTTAAATTTTTTGAACTGCATGCAATTAAAATATATACACATAGAGCTCTTGCGGAAACATATATGTAAAACGTAAACACACAAATACATCTGTAAATGCACGGATTCACACAGAAATAATAGTAAACATATACATGCAACATATGCGGGCAATACCCATAAATATAAACACAGTTATAAATTATACATAGGATAACCCATAAAACTGAATACGTAAATGACAATGCAGCATGTAAATTTATCACACAGTTGACACTTATCTTGGTAAGAATATCACCAACTGCGTGCAAACCTTCCACAAACCTCCCAGCCTTAGACCACACTGTTCATCACTCTCAATAGTGGGTCACCCTGGAGTTGGGACTAAACTCCACCTGGGTAAAGGGTTCATAACTAGGCTAATGACTCATAGAAAATAGGAAATATTCTGTCATAGGTTCTCACTCAACTAACATCCTACATTCCCTCATTCCCCACATGCCTGTCCTACCCTAGGAAGTGTGCCCCTTCTCTTCTCAACAGTCCTTTGGCTGCCCCACTTCCTTTCCGAGCTTTAGCAACAGGCCGGACAGGAAGTCTCAGAGCCTTGTAGCTATAGTTTAGAACCTTCAAGAAATCAATTCTCAACAATTCTCTCACCCATAGAGAAATTTCTCACAGGCCCGACAACCCGCCTCTTCAATATCCCACGGGCCTGACAACCTGCTTCTTTAGTTCAACTCCTAAGCTAACCAACTACACAAACATATATGAATACAGATATAGGTTCAAGTATAGTGACATGAATGAACTAAGCCCAAACAATATGTATGCATGTCCCCAACTTGACACTTGTCATGTTGGGAACTACTTTGGCCCACTTGTCCCCAACTTTGGAACCTATGATAAAATAATTGTCCATACTTTATACTTTAAGAAATATTGATATAATATTCCTTTTTGGCTTAATCTCCCTAGCTTATCCCTTTTCCTTAAATTTTAGCCCCCACCCTTTCCCTAACTAGTGGAGTTTAGTCCCCCATACTCTTTTATCGTGGTCAGTCTACATGCAACAATGCATTTTATATTAATGATGAGACATGTAAAAAATAGGCACACTGGCCTTTAACATCTAGTCTATCCATCCTAATCATAATAAAAAGGCTCACCATCCTATAAAACACAACATATACACAAAGGCTCCATGGACTCAAAATCACACTTCATCATTTTACTACGTAACACATGCGCACACTATGCCATGAAAGGTGCTTATAAAAATGATATCAAACATCTCACTAGCTTAAGTACATTTGCATTTACATTTACAATTGGGTTTGGCCTAAGGATATTACAAAGGCTCTTATCCTTGGACATTGCACTCAAGGAAACACCTGCAAGATGGTGGGGTGTGCACAAAGAAATAGTTAAGGACTGGTACCAATGTAAGCGACTGATGCACATTAGATTCGGCGTAGAGTAGGGGAGCACTAAGATGCAGAGCTATGATGGACATGGGACACCAAAAAAACATTTGGAGAGGTGAAAAACACTATGGAGGATGACACCACCAGAGGAATGGCCTCATCACTTCATCCATACATTAGAAGGGATTCCATAAAATTGGTATGTAGACCAGGAACTGCGGATATGCACTGCAGAATGGACCACATTACAACATAATTTTATAGTAACCTTCTCATTTGAACATGAGAACCCCAACATTGATTCAACACTCAAAAAAATCAGAGGGGATATATTGATTGATGAACCAAAGGTTGAACTCATTGCAGAGTATAAAAAATAACACAGACGAACAATCAAGAAACTACTGTCATGCTATCATGTGGAAGAATAAGCACCAGATGAAGATGACCCGCACAATATTCAGATTACAAAAATTGAGGGAGAATGAGAGGTGGAAGGTCCATCTTTGGAATCAAAAGTGTTTGCTGCACCTATCAAAGTGAAGAAAGTTAATATTGGAACAACAGAAAAACCTAAAATGGAAATTATTGGAGACTATTGGGATGAACAAACAGTGGAAAGAATCACAGAGTTACTACGCGAATACAATTACCTGTTCCCAACAACATTTACATAGATGAAAGGCACAACAAGAGAGCTAAGAGAGATGAAGATACCTCTCAAACCTGAGGCTAGATCTGTCAGATAGAGACTGTATAGATTGAATCCAATATATAAGAAGAAAGTGAAAGCATAAATTGATAGAATGTTAGAAGCTGGAATTATAGAACCAGTAGAAGAATCTGAATGGATAATCCCTATGGTAGTCCAAGAAAAGAAACAAGGGGGGATAAGGATTTGTGTCGACCTGAAAAAATTGAATGATGCTTGCCTACATGACCCATTTCTCACCCCTTTCACATATGAGGTATTAGAGAATGTGGGAGGCCAAGAGGCATACTCATTTACAAATGGATTTTTAGGTTACCATCAGATCGAGAT
Source organism: Picea engelmannii (assembly GCA_009831015.1). Classification (NCBI taxonomy): domain Eukaryota; kingdom Viridiplantae; phylum Streptophyta; class Pinopsida; order Pinales; family Pinaceae; genus Picea; species Picea engelmannii. The sequence continues at coordinate 599,346 of ML783246.1, read as the reverse complement.
AGCTTCAGAAGACAGGTACAAGACTATTTTTTCCACAGAATGGGGATCCTACCAGTACACAATCATGACTTTTGGGCTGAAGAATGCACCAAATATATTTTCAAGGGTAGTAATAGATGCTTTTAAGGAGTTCATACATAAGTTTTTAGAAGTATATTTGGATGATTGGACTATATATAGTCTATTAAAAGATAATGTGGAAGTGTTAAGGATGATGTTGGAAATATTCAGGTAGTGTCAAATATCATTAAATATCAAGAAGTGCATCTTTGGGAAAAAATTTGGAATAATGTTGGGACAAATAGTGTGAAAACAAGGCTTGCTAGTAGATCCTGGCAAGATTGCAGTGATTGTCAATTTACCACCACCAAAATCAATTGCGAATTGAGAGAAACATTGGTACATACATGCTACTACAAAAAAATTATAAAAGGGTATGCACAGATTACTGCGCCAATGGAGATACTGTTAAAGAAGGATACTAAATTATAGTGGAATGAGGATTGTCAACAAGGTTTGGACACCTTGAAAGAAAGTATGGTAACAACACCTATCCTAGTATTCCCAGATTGGGAAAATACATTCCTAGTATTCACTATAACACTTGGAGCAATTCGGGCGCAGCCAGGATCAGGGTATTTGGATCATCCAATAGCATTTGCAAGTAGAAAAATGTCCGAATCCGAGCAAAACTACAACACTATAAAAGAGAAGGCCTAGCTATGGTCTATGCACTTTAAAAGTTTAGATGTTACTTATTGGGAAAACACTTTAAGATGTTCACATATCATTCAACCCTCAAATACCTAGCCATCAATCCAGTGTTTGGGGGGGGGGAGGATCTGTAGATGGATACTGTTATTTCAGGAATTTGATTTCGAAGTGATAGTCAAACCATGGAAGCTAAATGCAAGACTTGATCACCTGTCAAGGGTAACGAGTGGAGAATAACCTACCAACTTGGAAGACAAATTCCATGATGCACAGTCATTTTCAGTCCAAATAGCCGATGAATACTTTGCTGATATTATTGAATACTTGAGTACATGAATTGCACCTTAAGAGTTTAACACTGTGTAGTGGAATAATCTGGTATTTTGAGTTGCAGACTATAAATTGATTATAGGACACTTATATGAAATGGGTGAAAAAAACATTTTGAGAAGATGCGTACTAGAACATGAAAGGCCTAGGATTTTTGCAGAAGCTCATGAGGGAATAGATGGAGGACATTATGCAGGAAAAGATAACAGATAAGGTATTGCACGCAAGACTATGGTGGCCAACAATTAACAGAGATGCTAATGAATATTGCAAAAGGTGTGATGTCTGTTAGAGGGTTGGTAAACCTAATATAAGGGATGAGATGCCCCTAAAACTACATGTAACTTTGAAGGTATTTGACAAATGGGAAATATACTTTGTGGGACCAATTAATCCACCAACAAAAAGGTCAGGAGAAATATATATCATCACTACAACATAATACTTAACAAGATGGGAAAAATAAACACCATTAAAATACTGCAACACAAAGATAACAACACATTTCTTGTTTGAGCAAGTGATCACTAGATTTGGATGTCCAAGGATTTTGATGAGTGACCACGACACTCACTTTATCAAAAACACTATCAAGGCTATGACTAAGGATTTTGAAGTTTATAATCAGAAGAGTACACCATACCATCCTCAAGCAAATGGGATAGTAGAAGACTTCAATAAGATCCTAGAGAATGCTCTGACAAATATCTACAATGTTAATAGGGATGAATGGGACTTGAAAATAACAATAGTACTATGGGAATACAGGACTACATGTAAGAAGTTGAGAGGACAAACACCATTTAGGTTAGTGTATGGGAAAGAAGCAGTGGTACCACTGGAATTCCTGGTACGCAGTTTGCACGTAGTAGAAATCACCAACATTATTTAAAGAGAACAATGAAGGAGATGTTGAATTAACTAATGGATATGGAGGAGGATATGATTCTAGCAGGATTTCATCAGGAATTACAGAAAGAAAGAGACAAATATTAACATGACAGACATATCAAGGGGAAGAATTTAAAGGAGGGATATCTAGTCTTGCTTTATGACTGCAAATTTCTCCAGCATCTAGGGAAATTTAGAATACATTGGCTGGGGCATATGAAGTAAATACTGTCACATATGGGGGAGATGTACAACTAAAAGATTTGGGAGGGACAAAACTGAGAGGAATGATCAATGGAAGTCGACTGAAACTGTATAGGGAAAATAAACCTCCTAGCACTTAAAACTTATAGCACAGTAAGAAAACATGTACATAGTGTATTATAGTAGAAGTTAAGATAGATAAATTGAGAAAAAAAAAACAAAAAGGAGGAAAAGAAGGAAAACAAAACACAAAAATAGAAAAGATAGAAAATACAAAAACACTGGAAAATACAACGCGCATCAGAAAGTGGACTTATCCCGATGAAAAGGAAAATGTCCGCACACAACATATGGGAGACACACTGCGCACTAAGGAAAAGTTATAGAAAAAATACATCGCACACTCAAAAAATCTCAACGCACTGGAAAAGGGATTAACGATCAGAAAAAGCGAAAAAACTAAACATGACGGTTACGACAAAAAGGAGCCAACCAATGGAATTTATGAAATTTAATGGAGCATACTCATAAAGCGTCATTGCATTAATCGCAAACATGGAATCTTCTCCAAGAAGTTTCGTGACACTTTCTATAGAAAGGGGAAATGCGGGGAACATAAGACTTATTGTGAAATTGTGAAGTTGCGGTGATAGAGAGCACACATAGTAGAAGCTAATTGATGAAGAACACAATGCGAACCAGTTGGAACCTATTCAGTAAGAACTGACCAGTACCCACGATGGAACCACCGAATATCGGTGCGTCGAACCAAGCAGGGTGGACAAACAAAAGAAACATTAGGGTACCATATGAAACCATGGAGGTCAAACAAAAAACCATGCAGACTGAGGAATTCTTCGATGTGGACATGATTCCTTCACGACATGAAGAACCAACAAGCCCTACATTGGTGATGGAATGAACACAACCTCCAACAGTAGTGACCCTGGAAATTGACCCACACAATGGTGCACAAGGTCACACTACAAATGGCGCAGACATCATAAAACAACCTGGAAGAGCCAAATAATCCCAATGAACAAATGGAAAAGCCAATGTGCACACGGAGGCTACATAGACAAGACCACCCAGAGTAGGGTTTTTGCAACAGCAGGTAGGTCTGGTGGAAGACATTATCGACCAACTAGACTCTAACATGGAAAAGAGACATATGGAGGCTGGGACCTCAAGTCAGTCACCAAGAAGAAAGGGAAAACAACCCATGGAACAGTCCCCGCGCAGACATCCCAACGTAGCCATCGTACTATCGTGCATTCCAGAGGGAGTGCACACCACACAAACACTTATGGGATGTATGAAGAAGTTGAAATATTTGGACCATGATGTGGCCGATATTGGAAAATTCCCCAATTTTGCACAACAGGTATACCTGGACAGCATAGGGACATGCCCCTTTGGAGACCCAATCCTACAACCAAAACCATGGGAATCCTGCTTGAGAAACACATGGATTTTGAATCTGCTCAAAATTCCCCATTTTGGAAAAGGGAAAGAAGTTAACAACTGCATCAAGCAGTTGATGGCGGTCCTCCTTGGAGGATTCGTATGGATAGATCAACCCCTATCAATAGACGTGGAGCTTATTGTACTCATCATAGGGATACCATCAATGGGTGAGAGCCTCGCCCAGTACCTGTATGACAAAACAAAGGAGAAATCCCTGGCCGAGGAGATGAAGAAAACTTACAACACAAAGAGGGGCTTGCGTGGGATCATAATCAAGTGGATCAATGATGCAACTATGAGGATAGCCACCAATATCATTTCCTACAAAATTCTTAGGGAATGCTGCAAGGATGAAGTCTATGCCAGGGTTGTCACAGATGCAGTGTAGTACGCTAATGGAACTACACTTAGTCGGGCCCCATATCTATTAAACTTGTTCCTCAAAGACTGCAAATATGCACAAGACTTGGGAAAAGAGTTCCACTGCTCGTGGTTACTCATTTTGATTGCACTTATGGACTGCAGGGAGCCCCCATACCCTTATTTTTGTGACCAGATAGGTCAATGCTGTGCAACGTAGTACACATCATTGGGGAGTAATTCCTACCCCAAGCATAGAAATGATAACAAAAATACCTTTGCAGGTACTTTAGTGAGACACATGAAAGCATTGCGAACACTTGGAGGATTAATCTAGATGTGACAATACAGGGACATATCCAGCTTCAAAGCAAGAAGGCATAACATGTGGATGTAAGCACGCAGGGATCCAAGGAAGGAATGACTATAACTGAGATAGTGCATCACTGAAGACGACATATAAATGGTAATGAGGGATTGGCAAGATGAATGAAGGATTACAATCCTAACTCAAGAAGTGCCTAAGGGTACAAAGGTAGACACCACTGTGCCAAAAAAGTCGACGAAGAATACAGAGGCAACACAAAAGGACACTGCCCCAAGATAGAAATAACAAGGAGTGGGGGACACTACTGTTGGAGTTACTTCACACACACCTAGGATTTATTTTTCCTAAGGTTTTTCCTTGTTTATTAGTCATAATTAGTCATTATCCAATCTTCTATATTTTAGGGGAGAATATTCCACCTAGAGAATATTCTCTTTCAGTTGACACTTCAGTTTGACTAGTTGAGTTGAGTTTAAATGTTGCATTGGTTTTATCACCATGCAACATTGGGATCGTCACCATGATAATTCTACCTTGCCTTGGGATCATCACCATACTGGAACATCACCCTTGATTCCCTAAGTTAACTCCTCACTACTCTCTGTTCAATCAATTAACTAAAGACTAGTTGACTAGTTAACTCAACTAGGTGGCAGTTCACTCCCGTAACTCCCTAAGAGACTAGACTAGGTAGAAGTTCACTCCCATAAATACTGGTGTGTGTCCAATTCACTCTAGACCACCACTATGGTGCATTGGTTCTCCTCCAGTGCGCACTCATTGAGTTAAACATAGTATATCATGTGTAAATTATTCAATATTCACAACGGTTAATGATGATTCTTTCATTCTTATCTCCTTCTTATTTATAGAATTTTCTCTGCAAATGTGTGTATTATTGTTTAGATAGATATATTATGTGCAGGTTCAACACATTTTCATGGTATTAGAGCCGACAAACTTCTAAGCAAAATCTACACCAATTTTTTTTGCAGGTACAAGAGATTGAAGATAGCGGAAAGATGGATTTCCAAAAAGAATTCATTCTTACACCTTACAACTATTTTGCATGGAAGGAGAAAATATCCATACATCTATGAACCAAAGGGTTGTACAGGTTAACATTGAATACATATATAGAACTGACATCATCCATAGAAAAATCCAATTACTTAAATCGCATGGATGAGGCACTCAGAACAATTTGCAGTGTTATTTCTCCCAATATCCTTTTTCACATATCTTCCTGTAAGACTCCCAATGAATACTGGACCCCTTGGAAGGGATATTTGGAAAACAATATGAGATGAGGGGACACATGCTGGAGGTGGAGCTGCTCACATTGTATCCAAAAATCTTTGATAATATCCAAGATTTCTTTACAAAATTCAAGGATTTACTGTCGCAACTCAAAGCTTGCAGGGTTGATAAATCGAAGGAGGAGAAACAAATGGTTCTCAACATTCTCTTCAATATTGGTCCTGAATTTTGTGTATTTGTATCCACATTCCATTATGTCAGATTCGCCTCAGGAGCCACTTGGAAGATGCCTTCTCTTGAGGATTTTATTGAAGCCCTGACACAAGAGCAAACCAATCTCATCAACATGGGAAAAATCAAAGGCCCAAAGGTGCATGCACTCACTATGCAAGATTGCAACCACAAATATCATAAATCTAAATCTAAATCTAAATATAAACGGAAATCTCATGCACATCCGAAGAAGGAAGGGTACACAAAACCCTTCATCGATGCCTCCAGATCCAAATGGGAAAAGGGAAGAAAAGGGGAGAAATGCATGTACTGTCACAAAGGATTCCATTTTAAATATGCATGTATGAAAAAACAAATAGATATGATGTCTCAAATACTTCAGCAAAACAACCTTGGAGATCGCATCCCTGAGGGTGCCAAGAAGAAGAAGACAAAAGATCTAAATTTCAAGAAAGACAATTCTAGCCATGCCTTGATTGCCATCAAATCCTCTCCCGATGCTTGGATCATAGATTTAGGAGCATCACATCACATGACTGCATCAAAAGAAGTATACTCTTCTTTGGATGCATGCAAAGGTCCTCCTATTCTGATGGGGGACAACTCTTCTATCGAAGTCACCGACAAAGGAAGGATTGAACTCACCAACAAAAGCTTCGAGAATGTGTTTCACGTTCCCAAACTTTCTGTCAACCTTCTCTCCATGTATCAGATGACGAATTATGACACCGGAAATAAATTCATATTCACACCAAATTCCATGGACATCTACAACATGCAAACCAACTCCAGGGTTGCTACTGGTGAGGTAAATCATCAGTCTAGACTGTATACTTTTTCTAAATTCATTGAACCTGATTCTGCTTTACTTCTTACTCATGCTGATGAAAGCAGTAGGATATGGCACAAATGGTTTGGACATTTGAATTTCAGATACATGCAACAACTTAGCAAGGAAATATTGGTTGATGGTCTACTAGACATCCATTTCTCCAAGGGAATGTGTGAGGGATGTGTTCTCAGAAAACACCCTTAAGAGAAATTTGACAAAGGAAAGTCCCAGAGAGCTTCTGCACCTTTATATATAATCCACAATGACCTTATGGGTCATTTTTCGCATCCATCGATAACAAAATCGAGGTTTGTTCTCATTTTTGTTGATGATTTCTCACATTTTACATGGATCTACTTTCTTAGGCAAAAATCCGAGGTCTTTCAACACCTCAAATATTTCAAATCCCTGGTTGAGACACAGTCCAAAAAGAATATCAAAGTTCTCCAAACTTATAACGGGGAAGAGTATGTAAATAATGAGATCCATAATCTTTTCCATAAGGCAGGGATTCCGTTGCAACATACAATTCCCTATACTCCGTAGCAAAATAGAGTTGTTGAGAGGAAAAATAGATCTCTAAAGGAGATGGAATCTTGCATGCTGCATGCAAATTCACTACCATAGAGACTATGGACCAAAGAACTTAATTGTACAACATACATCCAAAACAGATCTCCCCATACATATATCAAGGATAAGACCCCCTACAATGTTGGTTGTGGAGCCTGATTATCTTCCTGATTTAGAGGTCTTTTACTTTCATCCGTGTTTATACCCCATGAAGTATTTACACCCCAGAAGTATGTACACTCTTCCATGTGAGGGAGTGCAGAGGGGGAGTGTAGAATGAAATGTATATTGTAATTTCAATGTAAATCTGGACCGTTCATTATAAGGTCGCAGATCTAACGATAGAGATTATGTTAGGGTTTTTTTCCCAAGAAGGCAACCCTCTTTTATGAGGGAAATGAATTGTGGCTATGGTAGAGGGTGAATATTGTATTCTGATATAGGAGACTGTGAGAGAAAGAAGAGGAAGTTACAACGGGTTTGCTGTAGGTTGTATCCCTTCATATGCTGGATAATAATAAAGGAAGGACTTGGCAATTTCTCTGGTGGACGTAGCCCACACTGGGTGAACCACGTAAATCTGTGTCTCTATTGTATTGTGTATATTCTGTGTTTTGTTTCCGCATTTGTTTTATTTTATTGCTCCATGGTCTTGTTTTTCTAACAATTGATATCAGAGCGAAAGGTAACTCGCAGGAAAAGAGGGTTCCTTGTTCGAGTGGGGGCAATGTCGAAAGATGGAAAGTTTAGGGTCAAAATATGGAAAGTTTAGGGTCGAAATATGGAAAGTTTAGGGGCTTCATTTCATGCCACACCCCATAGGAAACATTTTCTAGATTATGTTCAAGGTGATTTTGGACAGGTTCATTTGGGTGACGATGCACCATGCAAAATTGTTGGAATGGGA
>ML783246.1:565359-581645 GCA_009831015.1 Picea engelmannii | reverse complement strand
ATATGGCACAATACAATGTATAAACTTTGGTCCCGTGCATTTTAAATCCGTGCGCATATATTTACACACGGTTCTATAGTGTGTAATGAAACCATGGGTCGGGGCTTAAGCCCCAGCCTGCGCCCTTTTCCGTATAACACAACACATCAATTCAAATATATGTGCATTGGCTTCTATAACAAGGAACATCGGCGGGAAAGTTGGTTATTGGAATTTGTTAAGGTATTATGTGGTGGAGAGGTCCGGGGGTCGAACCCCGCGGCCTCCAACATTTTATATATGAACTCCTTAGCCAACCAGTGAGAGACACGTGGCGCCCTTGGATTGGGCCACGTGTCCTCTCATTATTGGCCACCCAATGACACATGTCAACATCGTACTCGCCAATGATCGACCAATCAGAAACTGCCACGTCACCTCCATACGGCCTGTATGGTCCTGCCACGTCACCGTACAGACTGTACAGACTGTACGGACATGTACAGTCAGCATCCAAAAATTTTGCCTGTTTGGCTTGGTGAACAGATCGCGATATCTTCTCCATACGGACTCCATTTGAGAAAGTAAATATACCACCGGAATCAGGAAGACGAGACGAACACAATGGCACTGTTTTCGTCGCATTCCGAGCACTTTGAAAATTGAGCAAAATTTGATCCCCTGATCAAGGTGGAACAACAGTAAGTTGGATTTCAAAACTGCAAAAGGTTGTTACACTTTCAACAACAGAGGTAGAGTATGTTGCTACTACAGAGGCTAGTAAAGAGATGATTTGGTTATAGAGGTTTATGGAGGAATTGGGAAAGAAGCAAGAGAATATCAGGTTGTACTGTGACAGTGAGAGTGCCATTCATCTTGCAAAGAACTCAAACTTCCATTTGAAGACTAAGCATATACAGTTGAGGTACCACTTCATACGATCCACCTTGGAAGATGGACATTTGAAGTTGGAAAAAATACACACTAGCCAGAATCCTGCAGACATGTTAACAAAGGGAGTAACCAGGGAGAAACTGAGTTCCTGCTTAGTTTCAGTTGGCCTTCAAGAATGAAGATGAAGATGAGAAATTTGCCAGGTCCAAGAAGGTTCAGAGTCTAGCATATACTGTAGCGGTGGAGTTGTTGAGATCAGTCTCCAAGTGGGAGATTGTTGGTTGTGGAGCCTGATTATCTTCCTGATTTAGAGGTCTTTTACTTTCAGTCGTGTTTATACCCCATGAAGTATTTACACCCCAGAAGTATGTACACTCTTCCACACGGGGGAGTGCAGAGAGGGAGTGTAGAATGAAATGTATATTGTAATTTCATTGTAAATCTGGACCGTTCATTATAAGGTCGCATATCTAACGATAGAGATTGTGTTATTGTTTTTTTCCCTAGAAGGAAACCCTCTTTTATGAGGAAAATGTATTGCGGCTATGGTAGAGGGTGAATATTGTATTATGAGATAGGAGACTGTCAGAGAAAGAAGAGGAAGTTACAACAGGTTTGATGTAGGTTATATCCCTTCATATGCTAGATAATAATAAAGGAAGGACCTGGCAATTTCTCTGGTGGACGTAGCCCACACTGGGTGAACCACGTAAATCTGTGTCTCTATTGTATTGTGTATCTTCTGTGTTTTGTTTCCACATTTGTTTAATTTTATTTCTCCACGGTCCTATTTTTCTAACATACAAGGCTTCGAGTGGCCTTAAACCAGAAGTGACCCACTTTTGCATTTTTGATTCACATGCATGGGCCCAGATTCCCTCTGAAAAGAGGAAGGCACTTGATCCACAGATCACTGAGTGTATTTTCGTTGGATACCCCCATGGTGTGAAGGGATATAGGCTTATTGATCCTTCCTCGGACTGACTCATTATTGAGCAAAATGTCCAATTCGAGAAAAGTGTATCACATGCACCTTAGCAGCTGCATGTAGACACCTTCATTCTTCCACCTATCCGAGTTGATGAGCATGCACATGCCGACTCTTCCTTAGAAAAGAGTTTTGATTAAGAGGAATCATATGATTCAAATTCAGAGTCAGTACAATAATATTTAGAGTCAGAGCATCAAGATGCAGTTGCAGAGCCAGAGCAGAGGCCCAAGTGGGCACAGACTACTCTTCAGGATGCATGGGATCTAATTGGTGATCCAGTCGACACTAGGAGGACTCAATATGATTTCAAGGAGCCTCCTTTTTCACTCACTTCCACTAAACCATTTCCCTCTAGACATATTTTTTTGGTTCAGTCTTCAGATCCACAGTCTTATGGTGAGGCTGCTAGAAATCCCTTTTGGGAATCCACCATGCAGGAGGACTACAAATCCCTCCTCGAGAACCAAACTTGGTGTTTGCACCCTCTTCGTCACCTTGGTGAGCAAATAAGAGGTGCTTACATGCCCAGTTGGGTCTTGCTGAGCATGACAGTTGTAGAGGAAAGAGTTAGAGAAAGAAAAACAAAACTATAAGCAAGAATTAAACTAATACAAACTAAAATTATAAGCATGAGGACATAGAGATAATAAAACACAAAAAGACCCATATCACCAATGTTTTTAGGCTGATATATTGATGAAATCAAAGAACAATGAAGAAAGGGGACTATGAGTCCCTTCTTCCTCCAAAGGAAGGCTCTTGGACCCTCACAAGCTTGATCTCCTTACAACAAAAAAAATGAAAATGGTGGTGAAAGAACTCCTTTGCAAATCCACTCAATGGAGAGGTGGATTGCTCAATGAAATGGTGCCAAAGTGCTCTTGCTAAGGAGTGAGTCCTTAAAACAATGTAGGCAGCATAACATTACATGAAATTCCTTGAGAAAATGAGGTTTCTTCATGGATTTTTATAGCATTGCATTGGGTTATTGTGTAACTCCTCTGTAGTGTGAAAAGAGGCTCTTTAGGGTTTTATTAGGTCTTTGACCAGCCTACCATGCGGATTCAGCTCAGATTTGAGGGTCAAATCGGCTTGGGAGCTGATCCATAAGTGGTTGGGAGGCCGACCAATTCAATAAAGGCGCCGTTTAGCAGGTGCGCGGGTTTTTGCGCCAACAGGTGCGCATCGTGCGCATATTCGCGCATGGTATGTTCTTGTTCCGCGCATGTGCGCGCGCACCCAACTGTTGTAAAGCGCTCTTCAATTTTTGCACTATTTTGTATAGTTTTTGACCTTTTTGGAATGCTGTGAGATTAATTCAATGCCATGAATGACTTCATTACTATTTGACGATGCTGATTTCTTGTCTCCATGTGCAGACGAAATTTCAGTGATAACAGATGCCCCCTGATGGATGAGGTTAGGAGCATACGTATAGCCGAAATCCATCAATGTTTCTTCTACTGAGAATGTTGTTGTAAGAGAGAGAAATAGTGGGATTAGTGAGAGAAATCCTTTGGAAGAGAAAGGGACTGGTAGAACCCGACCTTCCATAAGGTGTGGAAAATATACAACTGTGTACAAATGAGGCAGGCATGCCCCATGCTCGTGTTATGTAACTCTAAAAAAGATGACTGAAATGTTGGTGTAGATAAACTGCAGCACCCTCGGGGGTGGTGATGATAAAGGCAGAAGACACTGCTGTAAAGGAACATACTCTGAATAAGAGGCAATGATCGCGGCAATAAGTATCGGCGATAATGCGGACATTGATGGCCCTACTAAATCCAGAAGTCTTCGGCAAATGATAAAAATAACTGCAATAGTCACAAAGTAAGACCCACCATAACACGAGAAAGTGTTGGCGTCGAATGTTATGGGGGCCAATGATAGCAGGGAGCAATGGTGTTTCACCCTGTGCCATCCGAGATCGCTCACTGAATGGAAAATGAGAATCAAGATACTGTCGCCCTTTTGGAAAATTGTGTTGATGTCGACAAAAGGGGAACGCGACTCCTGGAAGCAAAGGGCTTCATGGAATCTACTGAGGTGAGGAAATGGTAGAGGTACATGGATGAAGTCAAGAAGTGGGAAGACTCAAGACTACCCTTGGTTGGAGGATGTATGAGATAAAGAGTGGCCGCAACCGTGTAACAAGGTCGAGTGTCAGGGGGACGACAAGACCGGTGATAAGTTGTGCCAGAGGCAGGACAAGGTAAAAAAATTCAGAGGGTAGAGGTAAGTGACCTATGGAGTGCTCTGAAGATATGGACTATGCCGGCAAGGGTAGATGATAAGTAATGCTCCAACCAAGGGTGACATGGGTTGCGTGTGGCCAAAAGGAAGTAAGTCGCCAACGGTGACGACAAAAGAAAATGTAATGGCTGGAAATAAAGGCGTTTGTACAATAAATAACGAATAATTTGGGGAGAAATGTACAAATACAGAAACGGGTGCCCCAGGTAGGGCAGAATTTTTGGGGAAAATTGATGAAGGGTGGGGGCCCCATCGGTGAGTTTCTGTAGGAGGTAGGTGAAAGTGAGGATAGGTTCGCAGATGGGCAAACTGATTGTGGATGAAATGGAGGGTTCATGATACTGCAGAGGTGCAGGTAAAAAATAGAACCGTGAAGAGATAATCTAGGATTCCATGTGGGAAAGCTAGCAAAATGAGGAGAAGAAGTATGTGGTTAATTCGCGACATGATGAAAGACTATCGGGACTCCCATCCCTAAAGGGTAATGATGAACAACATGAGTGTCAAAAGTGCCAAAAGGTGCTATGAATGGGACAACTCATGTGGGTGAGACTGCTACCGGGTGACAATACCATAGGTGCAAATGGAGGCGTGGGTACTGCAGAGCCAGAAAGGGGGATCCTAGAGGCCAATATCAGAGGGTGTGACTAGGAATGTAAATGCGATACAGTGGGAAAGACTACATGCCAGTGTTGAGTCTATACATGAAGGTGTGGTGTTGATGAATGATGATCAAGTACCTGCACACAGAACAACCAAATACCCAAAGTGAACTATATCTGAAGAGAATCAAAGATACGAGCATGTATTTGACAAATGTGACTATGCACATGCGTACCTAACCATGATCTGAAAAAAAGGGTGCCCCGAGGGCCCAGGATGGAAAGTGACCTAGGGACTACAGTGATGTAGGTGACGGGATGCTGATCCCATGGCTGAAGACGGTTTGACAAATGGACACCTTGGGCTCCCGAAATGGTGAGTGGAAGTTTGGAAAAAGACCTATATATAGCTGTAGGGCCCACATTGCCACCTCATTTGTACCTGCTGCAATAGTGACTGGACGAGCAATTTTCACAGGAGATTTAGAGATTCGGGGAGGATGAGGCATCCGATCGACGTTCTACGAGTATCAAATTAGTGGTCTGATCATCCTGCATAGAAATAGGTTTTCAATTTTTGGGCAGGATTTGTACGGAGGGCCGTACAAGGGTTTTTAGGGTGTTTTTATGGGGTGTGGACCCCCATGCGTGGGAGATTCGGTGAAAGGCGCGCATATGTGCGTGCCTGTACACCGAATATACATGCATGGGTGTGTGTGAAGAGGAATTTAAGGTGCGCCCTCAGGGCGCGCCTGTGTGTTGAACAGGCACGCATCAGTGCGTGCCTGTAGTGTGGACAGGCGCGCACAGGTGCGCGCCTGTATGGTGGACAGGCGCGCTTAAGAGCGCACCTGTGAAGAAAACATGCACGCTAAAGAGCGCGCCTGTGAAGCAAATAGGTGCGCATTGAGGTGCACCTGTCCGGTGTACAGGCGCACATAAATGCGCGCCTGTGTGTTGAACAAGCGCGCATGTGTGCGCGCCTGTGGGAAAAAAAAAAAAACCACGCCTAGGAGGCAAGGTTTTGAAGGGAAAAAATGAATCTTTTTGATGTTGTTGAGGGTTATCTGAGCTGATATAGGACTATGTGTTGTTTGCAGGTGGCCAACAGTGACGATGCCAGTGCGGTGGCGAGAGAGAGACTGGGCCTAGTTGCGAGATGCTGTGGCCATTGAGGAGCCTGGCGTGCGAGCGACTTTGGAAACCTGTGGGTTGCTAAAGTTCTTTGAGTGCCCATTGATATGGGCACATGAGTATTTACTCGAGTTCCTGCTCGAGATGTGGAGTCCGGAGCTGCACTGCTTCCTCGTGCGAGGAGAGCAGATCCCCTTCACTGCGGTGGAGGATGTATATTTTCTGACTGGGCTCCCCTTTCGGGGAACGCCCCTACCAGCAGAGCCTTTGCTGCTAAGGGATACTGCCCTTGCTACGATTGGTGTGCGATATTGCTCAAGCCAGGACTTTATGTCTAGGACGGTGGTGAGCATCAACGCTATTGATTCCCTAGCTCATCGCTGTATAGCGGCGATGATTGTGCGTATATATGGGTCACTTGCGACCCAATGGATTAGTGGTGGCCAGCTGTTGGTGCTAGAGAGGGTGGTGGTGGGCGGCGAGTGGTTCGCATGGGGGTTGACGCTGCATGCGTGGATGATAGCGCAGTTGGACCGTTGTCGGTCTACAGGTGCAGGAGAGTTCACATTTGGGTCTATCCTGGTAGTCTGGTTTTTGGAGAGGGTGCCGATGCTGCGCCTGAGGGTTCTGCTGGAGATGCCGGGGGCATGAGAGCCGCGACTGAGGTGGTGGTCGATAGTTTTGGTTCACCATGGTGGTGGCGAAGGTGGCCACTTCTTTTCAACAGAGGCGACACGGATATGGCGACAGATGCTGCAGGTAGTACTTCGGTACCCCTATGCTGGGGTTGACTTCCGGGGTGACCCAGACATGGTGTTGCCTCCAAGGGAGGCTTTTGATCATCGAGGTACGTTTATTTTTGTGTATGTTGTTGATTTGTCTTTTGAGATGTCAGTCCATATGTATATGATATACATGCTGATACTCTCTTTTGTTGTTCTTTTTTTTTGCATGTGTAGATGTGGCACCTCGCGGGCGTGAGGTGGAGATGAAGCGAGCGCCAACTCAACGAGAGCCGGAGGGACGACCGCAGGGAGAGAGGCGGCGGCGGGAGGATGTCGTGGGGTGACTAGCAGAGCCCGAGAGGGTAGCGAGGCGGTGTCGGTTCGATGACCCTGGTGTGGGGCCATCACATGCTCCTCCGGCGGTAGCCGGAGTGGATTTTGAGGATATACGCTGTCATTTGGAGACGGTGTTGCAGGACGTGCCTGAGGGCATGTGGACACGTATCTAGGATGAGAGCTTCCTGGAGCAGTGTGTGGGGGTGCCGCCACCATGGCGGGCCATAGTGCGGCGAGCAGCAGTGCTGGCTGCGATGACTAGTGGACACCTGCCGTCGGGGCAGGAGGGTCCTGTGGGTGGTCCACCACCGCTTGGGGCAGGTGGTGGTGGTCCACCACCTCCTCCTGAGGGAGTAGCAGGTGGTGGTGCGATAGAGGCACCATGAATGATGTATGATGTATATTCTTTTGGTTGTATATAGGCTGGTGAGCCGATTTTTGTACCGAGGTGCTGTGCTGGCCTGTGGGCACGTGTATTTTTTGTATGTAAACATTTGGATGGCCTAATGGGAATTTATATATATATGAGTATACATATTTTGAGATCCTGATGTTGTCTACATGTGTTTTTTGTTGATGATGATGTCTATTCTATCTATATGCTGTGATAGGATTTGTGAGTTGTTTATGTATGTGTAGCTTGATGTGATATATGCCAATCTAACACCATGTTAGCTATTTCATCTGTTGTTTGATTCAATTGTCATGGAATATGTGTAAATGTGATGGAATCAAAATGTCGAGATAACAGTCTAACCTGCAGGTATTTGTGAAAGAGGCATGGATCACGTACACGGTATACATTGTTGAGCTTGAGAACGACTAGTTGAGAGTCGAGGAAGATGCTAAGGTGACGAATATGATGACGCTGAGCATCGGCCAGGAGGCCAATGACAGCAGTGTATTCGGTTTGGTTGTTGGTTGCTGGCCCCAAACATATGCTGCTTGAGTGTAGCATTTCACATGAGGGGGTGTAGAGAGCCCAAGCAGCCGAAGTGAGATTTTGCGTCCAATGGCTGGCGTCGTCGGCATAACCAATGTGGTAGGCTGGCGGAGGAAACATCTGTCAATAGCACAAAGGATAGTTTAGACGAGAGGGGAGGGAAACAGATTAAAAACCCTAGAAAAAGAAATAACTTAAAGTAGAATGACTACGTTTAAGCATAAAAGTTCTTGAGATATAACCCATTGATGGGTTCCTTGAGAGAGAGGCCTTCGGGGGAGGCCAGGATATATGCACCTTTGGTGAGGCAATGTTGGATGATGTAAGGGCCATGCCAAAGTGATTCGAACTTTCCGTGGCCAAAGGTATCATGAGCGATATCATAAGCTAGGACGAGGTCGCCTTTGCGAAATGATCGAAGGTTGACATGGTGATCAAAGGTAGCTTTGGATCATTTTTTAGCTGCCTCATTGCTCTGTAAGGAAGATCGACGATCTTCATCCAGCGACTCCAAGTTTAGCAAGCGCTGTTCCATTGGAGCAGTGTCAGGTAATAGCTCAATTGCGGTGCGTAAGGTGTGAATTTCGCACTCGATGGGAAGAGTTGCCTCAACCCCATGGACTAAATGGAATGGTGTGAAACCAGTAGCGGTTTTCACCGCCGTTCGATAAGCCCATAGCGCAGAAAATAACATATGATGCCAATTGGTTTTATGTTTATTCACCGTGCGCTGTAACATGGTTTTGAGGACTTTGTTCACTGCCTCGACCTGTCCGTTTGACTGAGGGTAATAGGGTGAGGCAAAATCGTGAGAGAAGCCTAACCGAGAAGAGAGTTTGAAGAATATCTCATTCTCGAAGTGTTTCCCATGATCGGAAATGAGTTGGAGTGGTACGCCAAAATGGGATATGAAGTGATTAAAGAAAAAACGCGCTGCAGTGTCAGCGGTATTGTTGAAAGTGGGCATAGCTTTGACCCATTTGGTGAAGTAATCAACGGTGACAACAATGTATTTGTGACCATTGCTAGAGGGGGGATTACAAGTCATAAAGTTGATGCCCCATTTACAAAATGGGTCGGCTGTAATGACAGGGTGAAGAAGGGCGGGGGGAGCTCAGGCTTTGTTGGCATAGAGCTGACACTGCTCACAACATTTTACAGCGTGAATGCAATCGTGAAACAAGGTAGGCCAAAAGTAACCGTCTCGGATAATCTTTTGAGCCGTGGATATACCCGAAAGATGGCCCCCACAGGCGCCGCTATGGCAGTCATTTAAAACTCTGTTGGCCTCGTCAATAGTCAGGCATCGACGAAGAATGGTGTCGATACCCCGCCGGTATAGGATGTCTCCGATAAGGAGATAACAGGGGGCCTGATGGCGAATACGTCGACGATCATCTTGTGTAAGGTGGTTACCGAACTTTTGAGTTCATAGGTAGATGAGAATGTCGCCATACCAAGGATCATCCGAAGCGATGTAAAAGAGATGTTCGTCTGGAAAGCCGGTGTTGACAGGGGCACTGGTGGTGTCAGAGGGAAGGGCCGTGACAGGTTCGGCGAGAACGAGGGCCTTCTTACTCTTAGGTGTTGAGAACTTGAGGTCTTACTCCTGAAGGATAACGATCCATCGAGTGAATTTGCCGTTAACTTGTTGACGACTGAGAAAGTACTGCATAGGGTTGGAATCTGCGACAACCTTTGTGGTGCGAAGCAGAATGTAATGGCCCAGTTTCTGGACTGCAAGGAAAACTGCAAGAGCAAGCTTCTCTTCATGTTTATACTTCAAGGGTGGGCCTGAGAGGTTCTTACTAACGTAGTAAATGACGTGTTCACGATTGTCATCTCCGAGCTGGACGAGGATGTCGGCTACTGATACAGCTGATGCTGATACGTAGAGGATGTAGTCACGATTATAATTAGGTGCATTAATTAAGGGTGCATTTGAAAGCACTGCTTTCAGATCGTCAAATGACTGTTGGGCATGGTCATCCCAGTGAAATGGGATGTCGTGATGTAGTAAGCGAAGGAAACCATGTGCGCGTATGGCGTAATCAGGAACAAAGCGTCTCAGAAAGTTAGCTTTTCCCTAAAGACTCTGAAGTTGCTGTAAATTCCAGGGAGGTGGAATTTCGGTGATAGCTTTGACTTTGAGGGGGTCCATGGTAATACCTCTTTGGGAACCAATAAAACCGAGGAGGCACCCGACAGTAACGCAGAACACACACTTGAGGGGCTTCAAGCGGATGTTGTACTATCGACACCGTTGAAAGATGATTCGTAAATCATCGATATGCTGGGTGCGTTTCTTCGATCGAGCTGTGAGGTTGTCCAAGTAGGCGAGGATGATTTTAGCCAGATCGTGGAAGATGTATGTCATCGCCCGTTGGAAAGTGGCACCGGCATTTTTTAAGCCGAAAGGCATGACACGATATGCAAAGGTACCCCATAGGGTAATAAATGCAGTTTTATATTGATCGGCTAGGTGGATTTGAATTTGATTATAGCCAGAGAATCCGTCCATAAAGGAGAGAGCCTCGTGGCCGGCGCAGTCGTCGATAATTTGATCGATGAAAGGTGTTGGAAAGTTGTCTTTGGGACATGCATTGTTGATATCGTGAAAGTCTATGCAAACGCGGATAGTGCCCTGTTTTTTTTCGACGGGTACAGGGTTGGAAACCCATGAAGTGTAAGCGATGGGGTAAATAAACTTGGCCGCGCATAATTTATCAATTTCAGCTTTGATAGCCACAGCATTGGCTGGGTGTAGCGGGCGCTGTTTCTGGCGGACTGGTGTGATGTCGAGCCAGGTGTCGATGCGATGTTCGAAAATAGAGGGATAGAGGCCAGGCATTTCCGTGTATGACCAGACAAAAATATCCCTGTATTCTTGGAAGAGGGCTTTATATGCGGCGATTTCCTGAGGAGTGCAAGCAACTCCAATGGTGATTTCTTCGACGATGCCATTTTTAATGGAAATGTCGATTTTGATGGTGGGGGAAATGTTGGCTATGTTGCCTTCTTCAAATGCATCAGGGGCAGGAATGGGATTGTTGAACCAATCGATAGGCCCGGATGGGATAAAATATTTGGTTTCGATTGTGTAAATGGGGTTGTGGTTAGGAGGCATGAGGGCTTCCTATGGAGAGAAGAGTGCGCGGTGATGTAGCGCATCCCAGGGTGAGTCTGGGTGGTTTAGCTCTTCGAGTATTTCCTCATCGCATTTGAAACACTAGGAATACAAGGGGTCATGAGGAGTGATCTCAGTGCTAGTTTGATTGCCCCTTAATGGAGAAGCAAGGGGAGCAGTGCAAGCAGATGGTGAGGGTTCACTCAACATGAACCATATATTGAAGTACTGAGGGGTACCCGTGGTGGTTGGGTGGAGAGTCTCCCTAGGGGAATGAGTAGGAGAGTTAGGGGGATTATGGGGTAACTCCTTAGAGACGTCATTTAAGAACCATGGAGGTGTTGGGAGTGCCTCGGGCTCAGTAGAAATGACATGAAGATCCTGAAGTGACGGGGTAATGTCAAGTATTGCTTCTGGAGGTTGGTGAAGCAGGGCCAATTGACGTTGCCGGTATGCAAGGATCATAGGACACTGGTATGTAAAATGAGCTAGTGAATCGCAAAGAGAGCAAGGGCATATCATACGTTCATTGACTGAAGTTGTGACATAGCGAATGTCAGTGATATTTGTTGAAGAGGACGTAGTAGGGCGGGGGTTGTTCTAGAAGTTCTGGCGCACGACGGCCAATGTTTGCCGAAAGCATGGCAGTGCTGGGCAATGATGAGTGTAATGGCCATACTCTGAACAGATAGTGCAAGCGTATTTGATCCTCAACCCTTTGCTACTGGAAGGGTTGGTGGTTGTAGCAGTAGTGACGGGTGTGGTGGAAGTTTGATTGGGAGGGATTAAATTCCGTAATTCAGGTAGTGATGGACAATTGTTAGTTTGGTGGCCCTCTTTTTCACATAATGCGCAAGGTGGTGGGATGCGTGGAGGAAGTGGAGCGGTGGGCTCTTTCTTCTTTCTCCTGCCCCCAGCTGTAGCAGGGGGGTAGTGAGTAGGGGGGTGGTGGGGGTAAGGACGGGGATTGTCATGGGAAGTCCTTCCTGTGGGGGAAGGGATGGTCGAGGGACCATCTCTAGTGGGTGTAAATACCAAACTGGGATTGCTAACACCATATTTGATAGTGTGAGCATTGCGGCTACCTGAAAAGCTTCGATACCTGGTGGAGGGTAAAAGAAGGGAATTTGGGTGAGGGGTTGGGGAAGTGCCTCCTAGACGGGATTATTCCCTTGAGGGGATGTAGTCTCGGGGACTGTTGAGGTCAACGAGTGTGCAGGAGGCTCTGGCTGGAGTGGTTCTGCAACTATTGAGACGTCATGAATGACTGAAGCCTCTTGAGGAGGAAGATCATCCTCCGTGTGAGTTTCGTTAGATGATATGATGCATACCTGGAGAGGAGGATGAAGGAGTGGTGGTGCTCCGTGGTACGTTCCTAACAAGGATGGATCTTTAAAAATCCCTGGACCCATCTCGACGAGTGGGTAGGCGTCTTGATTGGTATGGATGAGAGGAAGAATGTTATCGAGGTTGGAGGATGGGTTAGGCTCATAATGTGAGACTTGGTCGATGGTCATGATCTTCCCATTGTGGGGGAACATCATTGTCCGAAAGACGGAAGAGGCCACTGCCTTCATAGCGTACATGTAGCTACGATCGAACAATATATTATAATCGAGTGGGGCGTCGATAACTTCAATATCAATGAGAATAGTCTTGCCCCCAAGTTCAACGGGGACATTTTGGAAGAGCCCTTCCGGAGAGGATGGTCATCCGTCATAAGCTCGTAATGTGATGGCAGAGGGTATGAGTTCCGGGGAACCAAGTTTCTTCCATACTGTTTTGGACATGATGCACATAGAGGCACCTTCATCGATGATACACCGATGAACTGTGATGTTCCGTATTTTCACTGGTATTTGAAAAGCGATCAAGGTGGGAAGATGGGGTTCTCTGCTATCAAGATCAAAGGTGATGAGTCGAGTATCAGCAGGGTCAACTGCCCCCAAGGTGGAAAGTAAATATTTCCACTGCGTAGGACAAGTCTGGAGGACTTCCAAGACTGACATGGCAGCCGAGGATTGTGCTAAGTCATCTACCAAGCTATAGTTATGAGCTGCCCTAGCCTGCGGGTTGTGAACATTCCTGCGCAAAGGGATGCATAGTGGTGGTTCGGTAGAAGGGCGAGGGATCATCAACGGGGGTCCCGTTGGTGTAGGGTTTGTCTCTGGAGATATGGGAGTAGACTCAGCGGGTGTATGATACTGACGATTACGTGTTTGCAGAAGGATTTCTTCCTCATTGGTGAGGAGAATTGTTCGCTCTGCTGGATTGTTGGGGTTGTGATATTGTCCCACATGAGGTGGGGGGTGCTATGCATCCTGTTGGGTGTTGATCACACCTTGATGTGGAATAGGATTTTGTAGCACGACGGGCGGGGGTTGCTGTACGTATTGTTGTGGTGCCTGCTGAGGGGTGGTTTGTGCAGGAGAATGGGGAAGACTACCAGAATCTTTCAACCGTTTGAAATCAGAGATCTGGGGGCAATGGTGAGTGTAATGACCGAACTCACCGCAAAGGGCACAAGGGAAGATGGTTTTGACATTATTTCACCCTTGGCGTTTGTTATTATTGCCCCCTTGGGGGTTTTGGTTACCTTGGTTCTGGTTTCCCCCTGGTGGTTGGTGCTGTGGGGGTTGATTCCCGCCTTGACCGGAGTTGTTGTTATTCCTGTTCCATCCTTTCTTCTTGGCATTGTTCGATGGATGAGTTGGATTGGCTGTGTTTAACTGTTCAAAATTTTGGTATTGTTGAGCAGCAGAAGGTTGAACAAAGTTTACCCCCGCATGTGGATGTGGGGGAGCCATGGGTTGTGGAGGGCTAGGAAATGGGAAGTATGGATTTTGTGGTGGTATCGATCCATAAGGTACATAGGAAGGCGTAGTGCTTTCACTATTACTATAAGCTGATGTTGAGGGAGTACCACTGTTTGTGGGAATAGGTGGATGTATGGGAGGTGTCGGTGGTGGTCCACTGATGGGTGGAGGTATAGAAACAGGGTATGGCTGTAGATAAGGGGGTGGGGGGTAATAAGGAGTGCCCCCATATGCCAGCGGGTATTGAGGTGTTCCATACATCGGTGGTGGTTTGGGTTGTGGACCGTGGTGTGTGGTGGCACCTATTAGTCCGTCTGCTGAGTGAGACATCCCAGGCTTGTCTTGGCCAAATGGCACAGGTTTTGGAAGATCAGGAAGTACAATGTATAAGTACCCTAACTGTGCATAGATGAGGTCATATTGTTGGGCCTTACTGATGGCTTCCTCTTTGGATTGAGGGAAGGTGGAAGCTACATCCTTTCCAAGGAGAGAGACAAGTGATCTAAGAAACCATTCGAGGCATTGTTGCTTGGTGGTTTCTGCTTTACACAAACTACGTCACCTACGCCACTCATGAATGTGGTCAGAGATGTGGGTGGATGAGGTTTTTTTGAATTTAGACAGTAGTTCTAGACCATTGTCACGGATGGGTAATTGGAAGAAGGTCAAGAATGCTTTGGCCAATGACTCAAAGGTCCCGTGAGACCCAGATTTTTCTTCGACATACCATTTGGTTGATGGGCCAGTAAGTGTGCATTGAAATAATCGCAGTCTGATGGAGTCATCCATAATGCTATTGGAAGATCACCATAGATGAAAGGTCATGACATGGTTGGCGGGGTCATCCCCCGCCTTTCCTTCAAACATTGGTATGTCTGAAGGAAGTTTTGTTGGCATTGCAGGCCAAGTGGCGTCATGCAATATAGGATCATTGGTGAGTTTGGTGAGATCTCGTATGTTGAGAGAGGCCAAATATGGCATCTGTAGTGGGGGTGGGAGGGTTAGCTCCAGCCATAGTGTGTTGTGAACCTGACCCTTGATGGGGACTAGGTGGGTTGGTGCTTCCTCCTTGAGAGGAAGTGGGTCTCCCGCTTCCGTGTAAAGGAGAGCGAGTGAATGGGTGACCTTGGGAAGTTGACCCAAGTAATGTAGATCCAAGCAAAGCTGATCCTAAGATAGTAGCGCTCATAGGAGTGTGTGAAGGAGGTGCTGATGAGTGGGCACGACCAGATACTCCCCCTAAGATAGGAGGGAGGTTGAGAAAGCGTCGTGAACGACGGGGGTTCTGTGGTTCCCCTATGATGTCAGACTAACTGTGTGAATGTGTGAAACAAGAGGTGAGAGAAATATAGAAACAAAAAGCCTTTGCGTTCGAATGTTTACACAATATATATCTCCAAATCAAACTGTAATCAGATGTGCATCATACATAAACATGAGAAAGAAACATATATATGGGTAAGTGGGTTTTGTCCGCGTGGGGGAATCAAAAAAGAAAGCAAATGCTCGTGTCATAGAAGACGTAACGTCCTTCCTCTCAAATAGCACTGGACCTTCCAATAGTACTCAACAGTGGGGTCTGAAGTCACCGGAAGAGACACTAGTGAAGGATGAAATAATTGGTTATAATGAGGGGTAGAGGGGGCATATCCCGAAAGAGCTGGCAATATTTCCCAATAGCGACACAAAATCTAATCAAGGTGCAATTGCATACCACAATTTCCACCTGGGTAGATGTCCTAAAGTTGGTCACTAGGTACCTCGGTCAAAGTGCGACATTTAGATTTTCGGCCTAAGAAATGGGTCATGGGCTGGATCCCGTCCAAGAGGTGGGTGCCTCAAGGGGGGATGCATAGAACAACCGGACCTCGGCCTTCAACCCTTCACGAGTATCTCCCTGCCTTATGGTGATTGTAACACTTGACTTGGAGGATTTTAAGTTCCCTATTTGACAACCTCTATGTTTGATCAATGTGAGAACCAGATAATGGGGAGTTATTTGGATGCCTATCCCCGAAATCCTACCTAGACTAAAAAATTTCTTTTGTCACCTCTTGTGGAGGAAAACTTAGTGAGTTTTTAGAAAGATTTTAGATGTAGTTGTTTTGGTGAGGCTAGGGGTAAAAACCAACCTCGTTTGATTAAAAATGGGAGTGGGTAGTCTTGTCAAGAAAAGATGGGGTATTTTCGGAATCCCTTTGGAGGAAACTTACTTGGACCTCCACGTTTCGAGAAGAAGCTATGTGAGTGCAAAGTGACTTTTGTGTGTGAGTGAAAGTGCGCAAATTTTGAGTTAATTAGATGTCACCTTGCTGAATGTGGACCTCGCTTGGTCCTTAAAAGAGTTTGATTACCTAATTAGCTAGATGTCTTTGGTACAACCTTGCGGAATTCAAAAGCCCTAGGAAGCTAGCATGTGGACATGTGGGTCCGTTACTATCCTTTAACTCCCTATTGTGAGGTAATCTAGAAAAAGCATGAAA
>ML783246.1:506515-534191 GCA_009831015.1 Picea engelmannii | reverse complement strand
GTAGTGTGAAAAGAGGCTCTTTAGGGCTTTATTAGGTCTTTGACCAGCCTACCATGCAGATTCAGCTCAGATTTGAGGGTCAAATCAGCTTGGGAGCTGATCCATAAGTGGTTGGGAGGCCGACCAATTCAATAAATGCGTCGGTTAGCAGGTGCGCGGGTTTTTGCGCCAACAGGCGCACATCATGCGCGTATGTGCGCATGGTATGTTCCTGTTCCGCGCATGTGCGC
Source organism: Picea engelmannii (assembly GCA_009831015.1). Classification (NCBI taxonomy): domain Eukaryota; kingdom Viridiplantae; phylum Streptophyta; class Pinopsida; order Pinales; family Pinaceae; genus Picea; species Picea engelmannii. The sequence goes on along the minus strand of ML783246.1, from coordinate 533,961 downwards.
GGGCACCCAACTGTTGTAAAGCACTCTTCATTTTTTGCACTATTTTGTATAGTTTTTGACCTTTTTGGAATGCTATGAGATTAATTCAGTGCCATGAATGAATTCATTACTATTTGACGATGCTGAGTTCCTGTCGCCATGTGTGGATGAAATTTCAGTGATAACAAATGCCCCCTGATGGATGAGGTTAGGAGCATACGTATAGCTGAAATCCATCAATGTTTCTTCTACTGAGAATGTTGTTGTAAGAGAGAGCAATAGTGGGATCAGTGAGAGCAATCCTTTGGAAGAGAAAGGGACTGGTAGAACCCGACCTTCCATAAGGTGCGGAAAATATACAACTGTGTACAAACGAGGTGGGCATGCCCCATGCTCGTGTTATGTAACTCTAAAAAATATGACTGAAATGTTGGTGTAGATAAACTATAGCACCCTTGGGGGCGATGATGATAAAGGCAGAAGACACTGCTGTAAAGGAACATACTCTGAATAAGAGGCAATGATCGCGGCAATAAGTATCGACGATAATGCGGGCATTGATGGCCCTACTAAATCCAGAGGTCTTCGGCAAATGATAAAAATAACTGCAATAGTCGCAAAGTAAGACCCACCATAACATGAGAAAGTGTTGGCGTTGAATGTTATGGGGGCCAACGACAGCAGGGAGAAATGGTGTTTCACCTTGTGCCGTCCAAGATCGCTCACTGAATGGAAAATGAGAATCAAGATACTGTCGCCCTTCTGGAAAATTGTGTTGATGTCGACAAAAGGGGAACGCGACTCCTGGAAGCAAAGGGCTTCGTGGAATCTACTGAGGTGAGGAAGTGGCAGAGGTACATGGACGAAGTCAAGAAGTGGGAAGACTCAAGACTACCCTTGGTTGGAGGATGTATGAGATAAAGAGTGGCTGCAACTGTGTAACAAGGTCGAGTGTCAGGGGGACGATAAGACCAATGATAAGTTGTGCCAGAGGCGGGACAAGGTGAACAAATTCAGAGGGTAGAGGTAAGTGACCTGTGGAGTGCTCTGAAGATATGGACTATGCCGGCAAGGGTAGATGATAAGTAATGCTCCAACCAAGGGTGACATGGGTTGCGTGTGGCCAAAAGGAAGTAAGTCGCCAATGGTGACGACAAAAGAAAATGTCATGGCTGAAAATAAAGGCGTTTGTACAATAAATAACGAATAATTTGGGGAGAAATGTACAAATACAGAAACGGGTGCCCTAGTGTGAAATGAGTGCCCCAGGTAGGCCAGAATTTTCGGGGAAAACTGATGAAGGGTGGGGGCCCCATCGGTGAGTTTCTGTAGGAGGTAGGTGAAAGTGAGGATAGGTTCGCAGATGGGAAAACTGATTGTGGATGAAATGGAGGGTTCATGATACTGCAGAGGTGCAGGTAAAAAATATAACCGTGAAGAGATAATCTGGGAGTCCATGTGGGAAATCTAGCAAAATGAGGAGAAGAAGTATGTGGTTAATTCGTGACATGATGAAAGACTATCGGGACTCCCATCCCTAAAGGGTAATGATGAACAACATGAGTGTCAAAAGTGCCAAAAGGTGCTATGAATGGGACAACTCATGTGGGTGAGACTGCTACCGGGTGACTTAATAGATGAATGGATCTTAAGTATGTGATATGTGGCTGAACCATGGTAACACCTGTGGTATGTGATATGTTTATTGCATAATTAATTTATGTAAGTATTTATTTGATGAATGAATGATTCTGTGAGATCCGTCATATGTTAGATTTGTTAGAATGAATGCATATACTTAATAGATGAATGGATCTTAAGAATAATAGAAAGAGCCTCCAGAACAAGGCTTAAGAAGATGAATTGCAATCCCATATCCCCACTCTTTCCTAAAATACAAGCGTATGAGCATTGCATTCACCCATAGAACTATCTCGGGTGAGACTGCGTAGTACACTCTGTGTGCTTGGTTTCCTTCTTGTTTACTAGGAGGGCTGATAGTTTTAGAGGGCTTTGTTGGAAGCTTGTTCAGATATGAACCTGGGTCAACCCAAGAAGTAGTTATAGAAGGAGATCAACCAACACTCATGATGAGAATCCCTTTCTCTTGGCTATGCCACCAAGATACACTACCCTGGTTTAGTGACCAGATAGGTGGTAGTGTCATACTGCTACATTCCCATGGTCATAATAGACCAGATCATGATGAGACTTCCTATCCATCAACTAATACCTTGAGTGTTTATGTATCTTATGGGTCCCCTTTTCTTACTGATAATATTTTCACTGCTTTCTTGCAGATCCTTGGGCAAAGCATATCAAAGGTTTCAACATTAGATTTTAAATCTTTCCAGCTACTTTTATCCTCTGGGCCTTTAGCCCCTTCTTCCCACAAGGTAAGGTACAACCCTTCCTAGTGTAGCCAATCCCAATTCCCAAACAAGGATAGGGGAGATGGAGGGAATAAATATGGAAAGTGGTAAGTATGGAGGGAACATGCGATGAATTTTGATAGACCCACCTAGTGGGAACCCATCCTAAAGGTAAATCAACTTACTAGAGCACCATATCACCCTTCCAGGTATGAACGAGGCAAAGAGAATAGTTTCCAAGAAAATTTCATGAAATGAAGATGAATTCAATACAATATGTTCTAGTGCTTCAAAAATCATAGTGATACATAACATGATACCCGAACTCATTACCTCATGGAGAAAGAATCACCGCTACTTTAGGATTAGGTTGGTGGGATGGATATTGCTGCTGGTGATAAGTGGACTTCATTGAAGAAAAGAGGAGCCCTCCAGGGCCATTCTCAATTCGTATGGATGTTGTTACTCCTTGTCTAGGACCCGTGGGCCTCGAGACATGATCTCCTTAGTTATCCCTAGGCTAGGAGATAACATATGGCTCCAACTCGGGGACATGTGCTCACCGCAGAGTGCATGAGAACCTCAACATCTCTGGTATGACCTGTTCCTGCTAAATCTCAACAAAGGATATTAGTAATCCCTAAGGTGGTGATATCAACCCTTGTTCATATATGATATAATAAACAAATAAAGAGAATCTCTAGTCTAGCATATGATCATGAGCATACATATATACATAATGAATCAAGACAATATGAAAATTCAACTACAACTATGCTAACATGATATGAAAATGGTATATACAATGGATACAAATGCCTACCTACCTCTACTTACCTGTTGGTTGAATGCTTGGTGTAGTCATATAACCAGTGAAACCATCCTAGAAATACCTCATAATACGTACCTATGTGCTTCATCATAAACCAAAATAATGACAAGTCAAGCACAAAAATAACATGAGTTATAGACTGCATCATATCATAGGAAATCATAAAGTCTAGCTCATGGAGGTGGGAGGGAGGGACAAAATTATGCCAAGTTACACTTCTAGGAAAGTGCTCAATCCATCTCAGAAAGGGATCGTGAAAAATCAAAGGATTAAAAGACCGACTCAAAGATTCTGAAGGTTGGATACCTTGGACATCATCACATCCTGAGGTCTGGGAAGGGACTAGCAAGAACCTAGAGGATTATTGGATTTTAAAGGAAATATCTTAGGGACCTAACCTCCCTAACCCCTCACGTAGGTAGAATAATATAATTCCATGTAATAAAGGCCAATATTAATAAGGCCTAGCAATAAGGAAGAATAAGTCAAATGTAAGAAGACCTAATAGAATCTTTCGCTTCTAGAAGGATCTTCCTCTAGATGGTTATTTTGGATAGATAGATTTAGTATAAATAGAAGTAGAGGGTATGGGAAATCTGGTCGAGGATATTATTGTAATAGAGCTCTTCTCTGATGGAGGTTTCCCCCTCGAAGAGGAAAGTGAACATTTCTATTAGTAATCAAAGTGATCTTTCTGGTGTTATTATGGTATTATTCTGGTATTGTTATTATTATATCATTGTTTCTCTGCCATTTCTAGCTAAAATATTTCTGTTCTGCATACTATTTTATATATGGAATACTACAAGAGGTATCAGAGCACCTTCCTCGACATAAAATTGTGGGTTAATTTTTTTTCAAGGTAGAGACGTATTCCAACGTCTTAAAGCTATAAATATGTGTCGTTATGTGCATAAACCCACGGTTGGGGAAATACAAGTGGTACCTAAGAGCACATCTGTTGGCCACTCTTGTAACCCCTGTTGGTACCCCTTCGAGTGGTAGCACATCAGAAAACACTTGTATATGGATCAACCTAGATCTCCTAAAGCTCTTCATAGATAAATTGATCGACCACCTAACTGCTATAGTGCCACCGAGAACATTACTCAGGAATATATTCTCTAGTACCCGGGTAGTCGGGTAGTATGGCTAAGGGCACAGTCTAGCCTCCTTAGTTGTTGCCCTGAGATATTAGGCCTAATATTATTATTTGAACCCGCACATATATCAGAGAGATATAGCACAGGGAAAACCCTTGTCTGTAGAAACCCTAAATATCCTACCACTGGGGACAGAAACAAAAAAAATAGAACATACAAGATCTATTGCTGTGCAACTGTGCCTTCTGCATCTTGGTTTCCAAATTAGTACACATTTCTTCTCGTTAAGAATTTTGGAATTTTGTCACTATAGTATTATTCCCATCGATTGACTTATTTGGGACATATCCCATTGGGTTCCTCGCTTTTCCTTGATTCCAATGATACCTATCATTTTTAACACAATTTTTTTTGTGGACCCGACCCGTCTTCGACACCCTTATTTGGCTCCTATCCCTTTGGATCTACATTTTTTCCCTGATCATAGTGGTACCTATCATTTGACACCCTTTTTCTCTGTGGTGCCACCAACCCCTCCAGACCCCTTTTGTTTCCCCTATACCATTGTCTTTCTTATTTGTTCAAATGACTACCACATTAGCCCAAGAACTATCTTCTTTCATTGCTAACAACCACTAGAACAAGGAAGACATCAAGACTATCAGTGACAACCTTAGAACAATCAATTCAACTATTGAGATCCTCAAGGAACAATTTTCTTACATCAAAGACCTTAAAGAACACTTCCTGTGCCATTCCCAAACCCCTTCCTCTTCTGAACAACAATCTTATCAGGATGACCATGAATCTTCCCATTACCAAGGCCCTCATACTACCCACTTTTCTCGATACCTCTGCCCTCCCATAATTGGGGTGAAAAAATTTGATGGATCAGATCCTACAGGCTGGGTCACCCAAATGGAAGATTATTTCTCTTTGCATGGCATTACTGATGATTTAGCCAAGCATTTTTATGGTGTCCTACATCTGGATCTGAAACAATGACAATGGTGGCAATGGAGAAAAAAGGCACACCAATGGTATCTTGCTTGGACACAGTTTGTGGATGAACTTTATGACCACTTTGACTCTGACACCCACCATTTAGGCCATTTGACCAAGTTAAAGCAATATGGGATAGTCAAATACTTTATTGTCGCATTTGAGCACTTGGTTTTCAGAACGAAGGGCATGTTAGATGCTTTCTTTAGGGAATTCTTTATCAGTGGCATCAAAGATGAAATTCATTCCCATGTTTGCATGGCACATCCCCATACTTGGTTGGAAGATACTCAATGAGCCAAGGAATCCCAGTAGATTGTATGCTCCCAGACCCGCAAACCCTCCTTTCCTCCTCTCCCTAAACCCACCAATTTTTCACCTCCTGTAACTCCCCTTAAGATCCAAAAATTAACTAGGGATGAAATGGATGAACGTCAACTCAAGGGTCTTTGTTATAATTGTGATGAAAAATATTTTCCCAGGCACAAGTGTAAGGAACAAAAGATTTTTATGGATGTGATTGAGGATGTTTCTGAATAAGATGTTGTTGTTCTGCATGTGAAGGAACTACCACCACCATCTGACCTCACCCCACTCTCTGACCCACCATAAGTTGACCCGATGATTTCACTTAATGCCCCCACTAGCTTCTCTTCTCCCCAAACTCTCAAATTAATTGGTTATATAAAAAATAGGAAATTCATCATCCTTATGGAAAGTTGTAGCACCCATAACTTTATTCATCGCTGCATTTCCCAAGAATTCAATTGTTACATCCGTGCAATTAATAATTTTCAAATCATGATTGCTAATGGTGGTTCCATGAAATGTGGGGGATGATGTGAAAATGTGCGACTCCAAATTGGTCATTATCACTTGAAATCCCATATGTTTTCTATAGACATGGGTGGTTGTGACATTATTCTTGGTGCAGAATGGTTACACACTCTAGGCCCCATTCTCATGGATTTTAAGGACTTAACCATGCAATTCCAACAGGAGGGACAACATTATAAGTTCCAAGGCATCACAACAAGCTCCCTTGAGATAATCAATTCCCATCGCATGGAAAATCTCCTCAAAAAAGGTCATTTGGGAATTATAGCCCAAAGCCACTCCATTCATGCTGTTGAGACACCTTATGTGCATCCCAACCTCCAATCTATCCTCTCCTACCACCAAATTGTTTTTACTACCCCCAAATAACTTCCCCCTTCCAGTGGAGTCCATGATCATTCCATCCCTCTCATCTCGAGAAGTCTTCTTCCCAATGTTCGGCCTTATCGTCATCTCTTTTCCCAGAAGAATGAAATTGAGAACATTGTTCATGAATTACTATAAGCCGGTGTTATTCGTCCCAATACTAGCTCCTATTCTTCCCTTATGGTCATGGTACTCAAGAAAGAAGGTACTTGGCGCATGTGTCCTGATTTCCATACCCTTAACAAACTCAAAAGCAAAGACAAATTCCCCATTGCTGTCATTGATGACCTCTTGGATGAATTGAGTGGTGCTCAGTACTTCACCAAATTGGATCTACGTTCTGGCTACCACCAGATCTGTATGAAAGAAGAAGACATTCCCAAGACTACATTTCACACTCATGAGGGTCATTATTAATTCTTGGTAATTTCTTTTGGATTGTGTAATGCTCCTTCCACTTTCCAAAGTCTTATGAATCATGTCTTCCATCCTTTTCTTCGTAATTTTGTCTTAGTTTTATTTGATGATATTCTCATCTATAGTAAAACTTGGCCATCCCATCTCTCACATGTGAATCAAGTTCTCCATCTACTCTCTAAGCACCAACGTTTCCTCAAACAATATAAATGTGCCTTTGGTGCCTCAGAAGTGGAATACCTAGGTCATATTGTCGGCAATGATGGTGTCCGAGTGGATCCTAAGAAATTTGAATCTATGAAAATTGGCCTTGCCCTAAAACTCTTAAGAGATTGCGTGGTTTTCTGTGTTTAACGGGCTATTATAGGAAGTTTGTTTGGAATTATGGAAAGATTTCAACCCCTCTCACTTCCCTCCTTAAAAAGAATGATTTCACTTGGAATTCAGCTACGGATCTTGCCTTCCAAGCCTTAAAAGATGCTATGTGTTCGACCCATGTCCTAGCACTCCCAGAATTCACAAAGACATTCGTATTGGAATGTGATGCTTATGGGAAAGGAATTAGAGTTTTCCTCATGCAAGATGGAAGGCCCTTGGCATTCACTAGAAAAAAACTTTTAGAGTGACATTTGGGCCAATCCATTTATGAAAAGGAAATGTTATCTATTCTGCATGCTGTGAATCTTTGGCATCCTTATTTATTGGGTCAATGATTCCAAATCAAAACTCATCATCAGAGTCTCAAGTATTTTCTGGAACAATGAATTTCATCCCCGATGCAACAAAAATGGGTAACCAAGCTATTTGGATATGATTATGAGATCATTTACAAGAAGGGAAATGAAAATATAGTGGCCATCAATAGGGTGGAATTTAAACAAATCCAAAAATTACCCATGTGATCTTCGACCTTAACCCCATCATTACCAGTGAATCTAGGGAGCCAATTTTCATACCTCAGAGGCATTTGTCGAGGGTAACCCAAAATTTCACTCATATCCAAGGGTTAAAATTACCTGGGTCCCATTGAGAAGCCATGGTTGGCTTTACAATTAGTGGAGTCACCAGGTAAGATTTGAAAAGTGAAATTATTTGAGAAAAAGGATTGCCAAAAATTTGTTGTTCAAGGAAAATTGACTTAATGTTCCTCGGCAACGACACCAAAAATGTTATCACAGAATATCTACTTTCCCAATTCCCAACACAAGTAAGGGAGATTGGCATAACAAAAATGATATCCTATCACTGCCACCTTAATAGGAAATCCCCACTTTTTAGGGATAGGCAAGGTATACCCCAGGGGAGGCGTCCCCGGTAACCTAAAGGGTTGGAAAATTAGGGTTATGGTAAGGATATATTTTCCCCTTTCATTGGTTACCAAAGTAACTAAGTCTGTGTATAAAAAATGAGTTTAATGAAGTGCTTGATGTACCTGCTCGGAACAAGACAAGCATATACAATAATTCCAAGTACAAATATGATAATAATACCTTAGTAGACAATAGACAATGACAATAAGTGCTAGCCGATATGAAATTGTAGTAGTCAATAAGTTTAAAATAACAATTTATAAAATGTAACAATTGCAACAAATACTCCTCAAAAAATCTTGAAAAGACAATGAAAAGATAACATTAACTATGTAGAATGATAATAACTTGTCACAAGCAATTTATGAAATGATTAGCTAACAATTAATGTTGAGTATGCAGAAATTTTTCTGCAATTAGATGGCTGTAGAAAACATTTATAACATCAACAAATAAATTGGTGACCTATGCTAAACAAGGGTTAGAGATAGTTAGTAAAAACTTAGGATAAAAGTGTTTGACTATTTGATCAATCCTTCAACAAGAGAGAAGCAAGAAATAGTGTCTTTTTAGAGATTATGGAGTCAAAGTGGATGACTTCTTATAAGGCTGCAAATCAATTTATGATAATGCACAAAAGTATAAGAGGGAAAATGCATAGGAGAAGTAGTAACTTAAGTCCCCCTATGTATTGAAGTCAAGAGACAAGATTCTAGGGTGTAGGAAATTCTAGGCCCTAACGTCTTGCTATCCTTAGGCTTCTTATGGAGTAAAACTTATGCAAAGATAACTAAGTCAAAATCCTTAGAGTGCTAGAAATTTAGGGCTCTTGGGTTTCACTAGTTACTAGATCAATTCAATGAAAATCTTGGAAAATAGAAAGTAAGAAAGTAGCAATTTAAGTTCTTTACTTCAAACATTAAGTATAACATGCAATTTCATAATCTTGTATGACAAAATAAAACCATACAACAAACCATTCAATAGAAGACAAAAATGCAGATTTTACTTACTTGCACCAAGAATAATCATGAGAATACCATGCAAGATCACCATAAAAACTTTCAAGATTGATCCAAGTTGAAAAAAATAGCCTTACACAAGAGTGAGCCTCACAATTTCAGCCAATATCCCTCACCAGGGAGAAAATTTCAGACCTCTTGTATTGTATGACAAGTTGTGATGTCTAAAATGAAAGTATTTTAAGCTTATTTATACAAAACTTTGACCTTTAATTAACTTTAGGTAAAAAATAAGGCCGACCTGGCCAATTTACAATAAAATTCAAATTTGACATAATTAAAAATAATTTGCATCTAAAGACACCTCCAAAGGTGGTGTCATTCTATTCTAGGGTGACATGAGGCCTAAAAGTGGAATGTTGAGCTAAAACCGTGGGGCGCTTGGCCTCCAGAATCCTAGATGATGCCCACATGTGCCACCAAGCTCATAAATGCCTCCAAAATGAAACCCTATCTCAAGATGATGTCTAGGGATATGATGGTGACTTCTAGGGCCTTCAAGGCCTAACATTGATGAGGAAGAGCAAGGTCCCCATGGGTCTAGGTCTGCCAAGGTGCCTCCAAAGGAAACATCTTTTTTTTTCCTGGTGCAAGTATTTAATTTATTCTTACCCCTGGCTGGGGTTGAAACATCTATCCTTGGGATTTAAACCACCATGAAGGTCCAAGCTAATCATTCCCTCATGTGTACCTATCCACTGGGTAAGGCCTTGCATCGACAACAAGTACGCTCTCCAAGGGTTCATAAGTCAAAAGGATCATAGCATGTAAATCACATCCAATAATTAAATTAGCCAAACATGTGCATCAAACCCCCCTTAACCCAAACAAATGCTCAAAGACATTATGCAATTTGACAAGTTAGGCTTGGAGAAGGTCTCAGGGTGTCCTATTGGAATAATCTCTCTTTAGTTTGGGGTGTTTGCTAGGTGGGATCTAATCCAAGTCATGTAAGTGTATGAGGTGGCATAAGTAAGTGTTTGGGCATGGGGTGCATGTAATAAAAGGGAAATGTAAAGTCTTACCTGTGGGTGCCTTTGTAGAGGGCGAGATACACCTTGTCATAAATGCAATTGTTTCCTAGCCCTTTCATTGCCTTTTATTCTTAACTTTATTTCTTTTGAACTTTTTCTTTTGTGTTTCAAAAGAATATTTGAGGGCCACTGTCCTGGCTTGATGACTAGAGGTGACAGTGTTATCCACAAAAATTTCACGAAAATGAGAAGGCTGGCTCGTGATGAGACCCTGTTTCTCTTGGCTATGCCACCAAGAGCATGACCCTGGTTTGGTGACAAACTAGATGGTAGTGCCATACCGCTACATGCCCAGGGTCATAATAGGCCAACTCGTGATGAGACCTCATATCCATCAAATAATACCTTGAGTGTTTATGTATCTTATGGGTCCCCTTTTGTTACTGCAAATATTTTCACTTCTTTCTCAGGGATCCCTGGGCGTAGCATCTCAAATGTTTCAACACTGGCCTTTAACTCTTGCTAGCTACTTTTACCCTCTAGGCCTTTAACCCCTTCTTCCCACAAGGTAAGGTACAACCCTTCCTAATGTAGCCAATCCCAATGCCCAAACAAGGATATGGGAGATGGAAGGAATATAGATGGAAATTGGTAAGTATGGAGGGAACAAATGATGAATTTTTATAGACCCACCCAGTTGCAACCCATCCTAAAGGGAAATCAACTTACTAGAGAAGCATGTCAGCCTTCCAGGTATGAATGAGGAAAATATAATAATTTCCAAGCAAACATCATGAAATGAAGAAGGATTAAATACAACATGTTCAAGTGCTTCAAAAATCAGAGTGATACATACCATGATACCTGAAATCATTACCTCATGGAGCAATAATCACCGCTACTTTAGGACTAGGTTGGTGGGATGGATACTGCTGCTGGTGATAAGTGGACTGTACTAAAGAAAAGAGGGGCCCTCCGGGGCCATGCTCAAGTCATATGGCTATCGATACTCCATGTCTAGGACCTATGGGCCCTGAGACATGATCTCCTTGTTGGCACACGGGCAGACCCAGGGTTCAACGTTTCAACAACGCACCAACAAAACCCTAACTACCAGCCCTTTCGGCAACACCTGCAAAGCAGATGAAGTCTCACCCAAGGTAGAGGCAGGGGGGTGTTACAGAACTCAATTGTCTACAACCTATCTGGGACACTGATCTATGATTAAACATTTCAACATAACAATTATCCAATAGTATGCATTCAATTATGATTCTTATTCATATCGCAGATTAACCTTAATTGTAGATCAACATAGTAGTAATCAATATTAAACACATCTAAACATTCAACACATAGAATCATAGCAGATATAGAATTTATTCATATATCAAGCACCGAGCATCAATGAATCTACCTATCATACATCTAGAACAGTGCACTAAGAAAATATAAACTTAACCATCATTAACACATAACACAAAGCACAGTAGCACATGATATACGTGGTTCACCCCAATATGGGGCTATGTCCACCAACTCTTCTTCTTCTTTATTAGCTTCTTCCAATCTTCTTACATGCACAAAGCCACAGATCCAACTCCGCAAAGGACAAGATATCTTTGTGCACTTCGCTAGATCCTCCTTCCCTAAATTAGATCAAGGCACCAAGCCTTACACTATCTGTGCACAAAGCACTTACAAAACACTTGCACTTAGCTCTGTAAGTTTTAACTCATTCGTGCACAAAGCCAACTAGCCAAGCACTAAGCTGATCAATGGCTAGTAACCAACTAACACCTTCACTTACATCACCTAGATACTTATTTATACATTACAAAAGGAGCCTAAGCATGGGTAAACCCATGGGTCGACATCCCATACCCGTTACATAAACCCTAAAATCCTAGAAATCCCGTAAAATGGGCGAGATCTCGCGATCTCCCCTTCGCCTGGGAGATTCATCTTCGACTAGCATGTCGAAGTCCCTAAAATGGTCAAACATGACCAATGTTTCCTCAAAACCTAGTCAAGGGCCAAAAGGCCCCCAACACTCACCTGTGACTTGTCCCGAGTCACTCTGATCTGGGCAACAGTGCTTTAAAGGCCTTGAGCTTAGCTTGAGTTTCCTCAACTTGCTGCTTCGACAGAGCCTCCTGCTCAATGAACTCCTGAAGTACTTTCTCAGTGACAGGCCCTTCCAGGTGTTGTTCTTCTGTTGTGACCACCTGTTCCTATTGTGCGCCTTGTCCCTTGATCTCTTCAAAAAGTGTGCAAGCTTTGTTTTGCACCGACTGGAGTCTTCGGGTCACCTCCACAACTTGGATCTGGATGGTAGTGAACTGCTACTGAACTACGCACTTCTCCTATGACCTCTTCATCTTCTCAACTGCCATAAGCTACTTCAACTACGCTTTCATAGTCGAATCCTACTGCTTCACCTCCTGGAGCTATGCCTCCAATCTCCTCAACTACGAGTCTTCCATAAGGCGCTCATAGGTCTGCTCACTTCCGTCACTGAGTTGCTTACATTCTGTAGTCAATGCCTTGATTATTTCTGCTGTGGTCCTGGTAGTTTCTTCCCGTTGATCTCGTACATCTTGCAGAGTGCTAGGCACTGCTTGAAGTTATAGCTCTTCTACTCGTGCCTGAAGCTGTTGAATGGCCTCAGCGAGCCTCCCCACTTGGCTCTTGGCTGCCTCTTATTCCATCTATGCCAAGCTTGGCATAGAGCGAAGTGCTCTAGTCATTACCTCTCTAACCACAATCTTCTATGTAAGCATCTCATATTTCTCTTTCTGGATTTTCTCTTTGTCCTCTTCAAACTTTTCTTGAAGGTCCTTTGTCTCTTGCTGTGCAACCCGAAGTTTCTCTAAGGCCTCCTCCTTTTCTTTCTTCAAGGCCTCTGTGGCCTGCTCCTTCTCTTCCTAAACTAGATGAAGTTAGGTCTCTATCGCATCTGCTAATATGCATAGGGGGGTAGGATCATCCCCCAATTCTCCACTTTCTGTTGAGGATGGCGCAATAGACACTGCGCGACTAAACTGAATAGATTGTTGGATGTCTTTCAGTTCTTTCTCAATCCTGTCATACCATGTTTCTTATTTGGCTTCATGTCTCTGTAGGATATCCTCTGAAGCATATTCTATAGCTGTGATAATGAGATGGATATCATCCATTGTGAGCACGTTTTGCGACTAAGGCTTAGTGGCTCAGGATTTCCTACACGGGGGGTTTCTGTGGAGAACCCTTCCTTTTCTTTGATGTCTCTATCTATATAAGGGGTTCCTTTGGTGGTGTTACTTCACCCTCTTCTTGCTTGTCTTCTTCCCCTTCCTCCTCTTGGTTTACTTCGTCACCTCCTCCTCCTATAGGTGATTCAGATGTAGTTTCCTCCGATGCGTTGTTTTTTTCCTCACTGTCTATGTCCCACACTTCCTCCCTTTTCTTCTTTTTCTTTGTGATGCTTGGTCCATCATACTCATTTTGGGTGACCAAAGGGTTTCCGATGATGTCGAGGTCTGAAATCTCTATCTTCTCGACTGGCACAAGGAATTCGGCGGGCAATTCATTTGTTATTTCCTCCATGTCTTCATCAATTAATTTGTAATAGGACTGCAACTCCTCCTTGCTTTTGTCCTTGCGCGCAGTGATGTAAATGAAGTGTCTGTCTACGCAAAACTTCACTAGCGGCCTGTATGTATGCAAGGTGTTTGGGGTCATTCGGGGGAATGATTCAATGGTGCACTTGAGTTGTAAGTAATAACTGTGGAACACCGCATTTGATTTCCATTGCTTCGTCATGTCGCTTGTATACCATAATGTGGTGAACCTTGCAGCCAGTGGTTCTGATAGCTCAACTTACTGGAATGTCGCTCCCTATGGCATATCCCAAGTGAAAAATGCTATTAAGATCAACAATCAACTAAAGTGGATTTTGTAGCCTTGGTCCTGTGCTTCGCGACAGTCCTTCTCCAACCTATTGACGAGGTAGCTCACCGAGTTCATCTGCATCCCTTTGACACACTTCCTTGTGAGGTTGACTACAAAGCCTATTACTTGCGTAGGGCGGTTGTTTCTGATGAGATGCCCGCTATCAACTGACAAGCTAGGAACATTGCGCCATCCTGGATGGAGGCTACCTTGTAGCCTCGCTTCCCTTTCTCCACATCACCATACACCTCCTTGATGCATTGCACCAAAGAGTGATCTGACGTCTTCCCTAGGTAGAATTTATGAGGGTCTAGTCCCTACATGCTTAATCCAGTGACTATGTGGATCAACGTTGGATCCATAGTGATGCGCCTATCCAACCAAATATACCTACCATGGTAGCACGACAGGAGGATTTTAATGGACACGTTAACCTCCTAATGTATGTCAAAGTGGGGGATCTTCATGACATTCAAGATTTTCGATCTTGCAATCTCCTTGATCCATGGCTGGGGAACTATATTGGGCTTCTTCCCATTCGTCTTCTTTAGGTAGCAATGCGGTGCCAACATCGCATAAGTATTTCTGTCACCGAGGTTGAAATCACTTATCTTTAGAGCTGGGATCAGTCCCAATTGCGGTCCTACTGCGCATATCCCTTTTGGGAGGTACACAGTGATGAGTGTGTACTTGAAATACCTCGGGATGCTGTCACGACTAACCGTGCTAGCCAAGGGAGGGATATAGTCGGGCAAGACTGAAGAGATCTACTTTGCATTCACCAGATCGTCACGGTGCTTGCTTCTCTTCTCTGTCACGGTTCGGGATGACACAGATCGACGTCCAGTCGAGGGGGATGCTTGCAACCCACCCATCGACAATGCCTGTATACCTGTGGACATAAATTTCCTAGCCATAAGGTCGATCAAGATCTCTTCTATGAATTTCTCAACTGCACTAAGGTCGCCCGACATGCATGTTCATAATCAAATAGCTTGGGTAGGTGAGTGGACACTCAAGGTAATCGAATAAGTGGTGAGGTCTTAGACATCACAACGCAGTATGAAATCACTTCTTTGCTAGATCAAATATCTCAGTTTGAAAAAGTGGTCCCGACGCAGCATTCGATGAGTCGAACTGCCTTAATCAATAAGCAACGTCATAAAAGATTCCTTCAACAGGTCAAACTTCCTTAATCAATACGAATCCATCTGTTATGGCATGGTCTCAATGGTCTGATGGAAATATTTCTGGCAATAACTGCTTTTCTAACCGTTTCATAGAGTCGTTCTAATGGTTAGGATGCCTCCAATGGTCATATAGCTTTGCCGTGGTGAAGTGCCATTCTGTGTGGTTCTGCTATCCCGACGAGGTTCAAGTTCTGCAAGCCTGCCTTATGTGAAGTCTCCTTTGGAACTTCCTACAATCTTTCTAACTTTGCTTTCTTCTTGTTGAGCTTTCTTGCCTTCTTCCCTATGATCTGAGTCACGGGGTTCCTCTTTCCATTCTTGTTCTTATCTTCTCTTAGTGTAGTAACTTCACATTGTTGAGGGTCTTTCAAAGGGTTAAAATGTAATACCTCTTCTATTACTATTTCTAGGGTAGGTGTTCTTCTATCCTGTATGGACAAGTTTTTCAAGCCTTCCTATGTTCTTTCAACTTCGATAGCTAAGTATCTGGACCTCAGTTGCTTCGACTTGTCCTCTTGTTCTTGTACTAGTCGCTCTATTTTCTTAGCTATGAAGTCCCTTAATTCTTTCTTTTTCTGTTATGTATCTTCTTCCTCTACTTTCCTCCGGATATGATCTTTCTCAATCCAAGTCTTTCCTAACAGAAGTGCAAAAGGGGTGATGTTATCAACAGATTTAATGACTTCGAATTCTTCTTCGGTCGATGTTCCATGGGAACTCATAGGTACATTAGTAACTCTTTCACATAGGGTTATCATCTTTCTTTTGAATAATCCTATCCTTCCCAATGAAGGAATCATAACAGGCTTTCCCAAAATTTCCCAAGTGCTTTCTGGCATGATATTCACCTGTGTTTCCTCATCCAGAACACAGTCTATGTCGAAGTCTCCTATTCTTGTTTCTATGCACTGCTTTTCTTTTAAGATCTTTGGTAAACTGATGTCTCTGTGATCATTGAGTGCTTCTTTCAGCTGTAATAACATAGTCTCTTATTCTTTCTGTTTTTCTAACATATCCTTAGTTTCTTGACCTTCTTCATAGTTTTCTTGTCTCATGTTCATCTTTTCAACTTTATAACTCATTCTAGGGCAATCAAAAACCTCATGAACAACAACTTTACAACAAATACAAATAGGACCTGTACTAGGGAATTCCTTAGCAAGATGCCCTAATATTCTACAGTTATAACACAATGTCAATCCTCTTTTTCTCTTAAACGATCCCCAACCTTTTCTGTACTACGCACTGGGATCACAGTGAGGGACCTGCAAAACATTCTTTTTAGGGTCCTGCATCCACTTGTTAGTCCAAAAATTCTTTCTATGCATAGGAATAACATATCTTTCACTATCTCTATAAAATTTATTCAGATCGAATCTGATTTCTTCTACCTGTGCCCTAGTTTTCAGACTAGGAATTTTTTTGTCAAACATACCTAGATCCATACTTCCGAAGAAAAAATTTCCACTTATCTTACCTTTACCAGAGCACAAAGCTTTAATATCTTACCTATTTTCTTCATATCGGGCTTCTCTTTTAGCACATATCTTCACAAGTCAAGTAGAATACTGTGCATTACAACAATAAATCTATGCACAACGATTTTTCTTTTCTTTAGTTCCCAAAAATGACAATTTCAGGTCCCGACAATGGAACCATTTGTTGGCACAGGGGAAGACCTAGGGTTCAATGCTTCAACATTGCACCAAAAAAACCCTAACTACCGGCCCTTTCAGCAACACCTGCAAAGCAGATGAAGTCTCACCCGAGGTAGGGGCAGGGGGGTTGCAGGAATCAAGTGTCTACAACCTAGATGGGACATAGATCTGTGATTACAGACTTCAACATAACACTTAGCCAATAGTATGCATTCGATTATGATTCTTATTCATATCCCAGATTAACCCTAATTGTATATCAATGCAATAGCAATCAATATTAAACACATCTAAGCATTCAACACATAACATTAGAGCAGATCTAGCATTTATTCATATATCAAGCACTAAGAATCAATGAATCTACCTATCATACATCCAGAACAATTCACTAAGCAAATATAAACTTAACCATCATTAACACATAGCACAAAGCACAATAACACATGATATACGTGGTTCACCCCAGTGTGGGGCTACGTCCGCCAACTCTTCTTCTTCTTTATTAGCTTCTTCCAATCTTCTTACATGCACCAAGCCACAAATCCAACTCTGCAAAGGATAGGAGATCTGCGCACACCTTTCCAGATCCTCCTTCCTCAAATTAGATCAAGGCACCAAGACTTACACCGTCTATGCACAAAGCACTTACAAAACACTTTCACTTAGCTTTGCAAGTATTAGCTCATTCGTGCACAAAGCCAACTAGCCAAGCACTAAGCCGATCAATGGCTAGTAACCAACTAACACCTTCAATTACATCACCTAGCTATTTTTTTATACATTAACAAAAGGGGCCTAAGCATGGGTAAAACCATGGGCCGACATCCCATACCCGTTACATAAACCCTAAAAGCCCAAAAATTCCTCAAAATGGGCGAGATCCAGCGATCTCCGCTTTGCTTGAGAGCTCCATTTTCAGCCATCCTGTCGAAGTCCCAAAAATGGTCAAACATGACTAGTGTTTCCTCAAAACCTAGTCAAGGGACAACACTCCTTAGTTATCTCTAGGCTAGGGGATAAAATTTGGCTCCAACTTAGGGACATGTGCTCATCGTAGAGTGCATGAGAGCCTCAACATCTCTGGTATGACATGTTCCTGGTAAATCTCAACAAAGGATATTAGTAATCCCTAGGGTGGTGATATCACCCCTTTTTCATATATGATATGATAAATAAATAAAGAGCATATCTAGTCTAGCATATGATCATCAACATACATATATACATAATGAATCAAGACAATATGAAAATGCAACTACAACTATGCTAACATGATATGAAAATAATATATACAATGGATGAAAATGACTACCTACCTCTACTTACCTATTGGTTGAATGCTATGTGTAGTCATATAACTAGTGAAACCATCCTAGAAATACCTCATAATACCTGTTCTATGCTTCATCATAAACTAAAAGAATGAAAAGTCAAGGAAAAAAATAACATGAGTTAGAACATGCATCATATCAAAGGAAATCATAAAGTATAGCTCATGGAGGTGGGAGGGAGGGACAAAATTGTTCCAAGTTACACTTCTAGGAAAGTGCTCAATTCATCTTAGAAAGGGATCGTTGTAATATCCCTAGGTCGAACCCAATTGTAAATGTAAAATGAAAATGTATGTAAGCTGGTGAGTTGTTTGACATCATTTTTGTATGCACCTTCCATGGTATAGTGCGCACATACATTGCGTAGTAAAATGATGAAGTCTACACATTCCAAGATACCGTGCACAACAACTTAAGTGCATGTTATTTTGAGGCCAGGGAGCCTTTGTGTATATGATGTGTTTTATAGGTTGGTGAGCCAATTTTGTGATGATTAGGCCAGAGAGCCTAGATGTTAAAGGCCGGTGAGCCTATTTTTGTATATGTCTCATCATTAATATAAACACGTCGCTGCACGCAGACCAACCATGATAAAAGAGTATGGGGGACTAAACTCCACTAGTTAATGAAAGGGGGGGCTAAAAGTTAAGAAAAAAGGGCTAAGCTAGGGAGCTTAGGCCAAAACAAAATATTATATTAATATTTCTTAAGTATAAAGTATGGATAATTATTTTATCCTAATTTCTAAGGTTGGGACAAGTGGGCCAAAGTAGCTCCCAACATGACAAGTGTCAATTTGGGGACATGCATACATATAGTTTGGACTTAGTTCATTTTCGGGGGGGATTCCATATTGAGTCATCCATTCAATCATTCCGGGGAGGATTTTTACTCACTCAGTCAGTTTTCCTCCGTACATTCATGTCACTATACCTGAACATGTATTCGTATCCATACCTGTTGGTGTACCTGGTTATCTTGGGAGCTGGATTGAAGAAGCGAGTTGTCTGTCCCATGGGATATTGAAGAGGCGGGTTGTCAAGCCTGTGACAAATTTCTCTCTGGGTGAGAGAATTGCTGGGAATTGATTTCTTGAAGGTGGTAAACTGCAACTACAGGGCTCTGAGACTTCATGTCCAGCATGTTACTAAATCCCAGAAAGGAAGTGGGGCAGCCAAAGGACTGTTGAGCAAAGAGGGGGAACACTTCCTGGGGTGGGACAAACATGTGGGGAATGAGGGAATGTAGGCTACTAGTTTGAGTTGGCACCTGTGATAGAGTATTTCTTGTTATCTATGACCCATTAGCCTCGTTAGGAATCCCTTTACCTAGGTGGATTTTAGTCCCAACTCGGGGGTGACCCACCACTGAGAGTGATGAGCAGTGTGGTCTAAGGCTGGGAGGTTCATGGAAGGTCTGCACATAGTTGGTGATATTATTACCAAGATAAGTGTCAATTGTGTGTTAATTTATATGTTGCATTATTATTTATGTTTTATATTTATGGGAAATTCATGTCTATGCTGCATGTATATGCTTACTTTCATTTCTATATGAATCTGTGCATTTACAATATGTATTTGTCTATTTATGTTTTATGTATAAAGTTCAACAAGAATTGTGTGTGTATATTTTTAATTGCATGCAGTTTGAAAAAAAATTATGTGGCATAGCTCAGTTGGGTGCTGGGTATGTTATAGTATGTTGAGTAGAGAATGCAAGCGTTTTCTATAGTAGCATGGCCCGACATGGGTGGTCGAGGATGTTACAACCATGAAAAATTAAAGGCTCAAAAGATTGACTCAAAGAGTTTGAAGGTTGGATACCTTGGACATCATCACATCTTGAGGTCTAGGAAAGGACTAAAATGAACCTAGAGGATGATTGGACTTATAATAAGGATGCAAATCAATTTATGATAATGCACAAAAGTATAAGAGGGAAAATGCATAGGAGAAGTAGTAACTTAAGTCCCCCTACACATTGACCTCAAGAGACAAGATGCTAGGGTGTAGGAAATTCTAGGCCCTAACGTATTTCTCCCCTTAGGCTTCTTATGGAGTAAAACTTATGAAAATATAACTAAGTCAAAATTCTTAGAGTGTTAGCAATTTAGGGTTCTAGGGTTTCACTAGTTACTAGATCAATTCAATGAAAAGCTTGGAAAATAGAAAATAATAAAGTAGAAATTTAAGTTCCTTACTCCAAGCATTAAGTATAACATGCAATTTCATAATCTTGTATGAGAAAATAAAACCATACAACAAACCATTCAATAGATGACAAAAATTTAGATTTTACTTACTTGCACCAAGAATAATCATGAGAATACCATGCAAACTCACCATAAAAACTTTCAAGATTGATCCAAGTTGCAAAAAATAGCCTTACAAAAGAGTGAGCCTCACAATTTCAGCCAATATCCCTCACTAGGGCGCAAATTTCAAACCTCTTGTCTTGTCTGACAAGTTGTGATGTCTAAAATGAAAGTACTTTATGCTTATTTATACAAAACTTGGACCTTTAATTAACTTTAGGTTAAAAATAAGGCTGACCTGGCCAATTTACAATAAAATTCAAATTTGACATAATTAAAAATAATTTACATCTAAAGACACCTCCAAGGGTGACATCATTCCCTTCTAAGGTGACGTTGAGGCCTAAAAGTGGAACAATGAGCTAAAAATGTGGGGTGCTTGGACTCCAGAAGCCCCAGATGATGCCCACATGTGCCACCAAGCTCATAAATTCCTCCAAAATGGAACCCTAGCTCTGCATGATGTCTAGGGATATGATGGTGATGTTTAGGACCCTCAAGGGATAACATCCATGTCCAAGAGAAAGTTCCCCCTGGGTCTAGGTCTACGAGGGTGCCTCCAAAGGTAGAGCCCTTCTTTTTCCTGGTGCAAGTATTTAATTTCTTCTTACCCTTGGTTGGGGTTGTGACATCCATATGTTGGATTTAAACGCCATGAAGGTCTGAGCTAATCATTCCCTCATGTGTAACTTCCCACCGGGAAAGGTCCTGCATCAACAACAAGTACGCCCTCTGGGGTTTCTTAATTCATAGGTATCATAGCATTTAAATCACATCCAATAATTAAATTACCCAAACATGTGGAGTTTTGAGTGTTTCCTAGGTGGAATCTAATCCAAGTCATGTAAGTGTATGAGGTGGTATGGGTAAGTGCTTGGGCATGGGGTGCATGTAATAATAGGGAAATGTAAAGTCTTACCTATGGGTGCCTTTGTAGAGGGAAAACTATACCTTTTCATAAATGCAATTGTTTCCTATCCCATTCATTGCCTTTTATTCTTAGCTTTATTTCTTTTGATATTTTTATTTTGTGCTTCAAAGGAATATTTGAGGGCCACTGTCTTGGCTAAAAGACCAGAGGTGACAAAATTATCCACAAAAATTTCATGGAAATGAGAAGGCTGGTTCATGATGTGAACCCTTTCTCTTAGCTATGCCACCAAGAGCCACTACCTTGGTTTGGTGACCAAATAGGTGGTAGTGTCATACTGCTACATAACCATGGTAATAATAGACCAGCTCATGATGAGACCTCCTATCCATCAAATAATACCTTGAGTGTTTATGTATATTATGGGTCCCCTTTTCTTACTGAGAATATTTTCACTGCTTTCTAGGGGATCCCTGGGTGAAGCATCTCAAATGTTACAACATTGGCCTTTAACTCTTTCCAAATACTTTTACCCTCTGGGCCTTTATCCCCTTATTCCCACAAGGTAAGGTACAACCCTTCCTAGTGTAGCCAATCCCAATGCCAAAACAAGGATATGGGAGATGGAATGTTATAGAAATATTTGCCTCACCCCATGCAACTTGCTTAGAAGGCATTTTCCATTTCCCTATGTAGACTTGAAGTCCCCTTTTTCAATTCCTAGAAATAAAAATCATATTTTCCACATATACATGCCCTAACATCTATACAACTTGCGTATACACAGGTTGCACCATTACAACATGTGTACATAGGTTTTGTGCCCAAGATTGAAAAATGGTGTCAGGTTTCCATGTCACATCACAAGATCCTTGATCCTTGACCTTCCATATACTGGAAACATTTTGACTCGACCCTTTAGTTCCATTTGAAGGCTATAAATAGGCCTTATTGTTGGTTTTCCCTCCTTTTTCGACATTTTTCCTTATCGGTTGCTATTCAGCGGGTCTTTTTCATGCACTACTTGCATCTGGTGCATGCGAAAGACACATAGGTTCATTGGTTTAGGAACATGTTCTTCATCTAAGTTCATTCAAATCATTAAGATATTGGTTTGTACCTCGTGCTGACTAATGAGAGATGCCTTAATTCTCTCCTTTCAACAGGTCTCCTTCCATCGACTTCAACTCATCTATTCTAGAAATTCTTATGAGTACCTAGAGGCTTTTAGTCATCATTGGCAAGTTCTCTCACCATCGACAATTGGAAATACATCAGTGTCTCCTAATCGATGGATTCTTCAAGTGTTTGACCTCAACTCCTTTACTCACACTTGTAAGAATGTACTCGTTGCCTTGATACCTACTTTCATTATCGGTAGGTTGTCTCACATTTGTTAACGTATACCTCAATGACCTGTAATCAAATGAAGTCTCATTGTGCTCGACCTCAACTCCTTTATTCACATGGTGTAGACTTTCACATTTGGAAGATCGTGTAGAAGACTTGAAGACATCAGTTCATAGTCACAGCTTTCCTGAGTTGTTTCTATCATTCATTGGACTAGTACCTATATGAATTCAATAATCATGGGAGATCAGATTGTACTCCATTGTATACAAATATCTTCAGATTGATTTTGAGACTGGTTTTCACTGGGCCTTGTTCGTGACTATGACAACCTATGGCATGTATCTACCTTTGTATTGCCTATTCATAGCCATGGACAATTGTTTGGTATATTTCCACATGGATCTCCAGTGTAACTCAAATTGGAAGCCATGTGTACAAAGTCATTATGGATTGTAATATTCGTATGAGCAACTAGTTCATCCAACTAGGTCTCCATTACTCCACTTCTTGGAATTATAATGTATTTAGGCCATCGTAGATACTCCTATGACCTAGCACATTAGGGGGCATCTGTTATAACAAGATTTTCCTCACCCCATGCAACTTGCTTAGAATGCCTTTTCCATTTCCCTATGTAGACTCAAAGTCCCTTTTTGCAATTCCCAGAGCTAAAAATCACATTTTTCCACATATACACACCCTAAAAGCTATACAACATGCATATATGTAGGTTGCACCATTACAACCCGCATACATTAGGTTTTGTGCCCAAAATTAAAAAACAATGGTGTTAAGTTTCCATGTCATGTCACGAGATCCATGATCCTTGACCTTCCATATGCTGGAAACATTCTGACTCGACCCTTTAGTTCCATTTGAAGGCTATAAATGGGCCATATCCAAGCTGTGGAAGAGAGGAGAATAATTGAACTTGGAGAGAAAAGTTACTCTCGAGAAATTATTCACTTCATATTGAGTTTGCATCCGCTTGTTCTTTTAAGTTTGAACACATTGTTCAGCCCCTAAGCTCTTCCCTCTTTGATGGAGAACCTTATTTTCTCTCTTATATGAGCTTGTGTTTGGTGGAGGATTGAAGTGGTGGAGGCCTAGCTGGAAGGGACTTAGTATCTCGATTCCGAGATGTGCCGACACATAAGTTTGTCATTCATACACTTATGTTTATCATATTTTAATAGAAATACTCTTTTCTTGTCCAATTAATGTCTTTCAAATATTTGAATTGTTATTCCATGGGTGTATTTGTTATGAATATTGATGGATTATGCTATTATATGTGATAACTTTATATATTATCACCATATGATTGTGTATCTTTTTTTTTGAGGACAAGTTGCAGGTATATAACTTTGAGTCAAGTGCTCAATGATGGACTTCATCGAACGTCCAGACAAGGTAGGTTCTTTATCTTGTCTTGTTACCATGTTTGTTTATATAACATACTTGAGATTAGAGTTGATTTCTGTATTCATTTCCGTCTGTTTTGGTTTACCCCATTCCATAGAGTGGTTTTTCCTCATAACATGGAAGGAATAAATATGGAAAGTGGTAAATATTGAGGGAGCGAACGATGAATTTTCATAGACCCACCCAATGGAAACCGATCCTAAAGAGAAATCAACTTACTAGGGCACCATGTCACCCTTCCAGGTATCAACGAGGAAAAGAGCATAATTTCTAAGTGAACATCATGAAATGAAGAAGGATTCAATACAACATGTTCAAGTGCTTCAAAAATCAAAGTGATACATACCATGATACCCATACTCATTACCTCATGGAGCAAGACTCACTGCTACTTTAGGACCAGGCTTGTGGGATAGATACTATTGCCGATGATAAGTGGACTGCACTGAAGAAAAGAGGGGCCCTCTAGGGACATTCTCAAGTCTTCTGGCTCTCAGTACTCCATGTCTAGGACCTGTAGGCCTTGAGACATGATCTCCTTAGTTATCCCTAGGCTAGGGGATAACATCTGGCTCCAACTCGGGGACATGTACTGCTCATCGTAGAGCGCATGAGAACCTCAACATATCTGGTATGACTTGTGCCTGCCAAATCTCAATAAAAGATATTAGTAATCCCTAGGGTGGTGATATCACCCCTTGTTCATATATAATATAATAAACAAATAAAGAGCATCTCTAGTCTAGAAGATGGTCATGAGCATACATATATACATAATGAATAAAGACAATATGAAAACACAACTACAACTATTCTAACATGATATAAAAATGGTATATATAATGGATGCAAATGCATACCTACCTCTACTTACCTGCTAGTTGAATGCCTGGTGTAGTCATATAACCAGTGAAACCATCCTAGAAATACCTCATAATACCTGCCTCTATGCTTTATCATAAACCAAAACAATGACAAGTCAAGCACAAAAATAACATGATTTAGAGCATGCATCATATCATAGGAAATCATAAAGTCTAGCTCATGAAGGTGGGAGGGAGGTGTTAGCGCTCTGTAATTTTCCCAAGGCTGTGGAGGCAGTCACAGAGGAAACATCAAAACCACTTCGAGTCTTGGATATAGCCCTCTAAGGCTCAGAGAGGGATCTCTATGTTTGATATAGATTTGTTTGAATAGATATTAGGCCAGTTAATGAGTTTAGAGTTTGGATTTTTTAAATGATTGGCTGGAACAGGTTTCACGCTTCCATTGGGCTATGGGGTCTGTTCATAAAGATAGAGATCAAAGAACAATTTATAAGAAGTCTTTTCACAGGGTGAGATAATGAAACTATTGGATTCTTTGGGAATAATCGATGGATTGCAGAAAAGGTGAGATTATCAATTATAACCAAGAAGCATTTAAGAATTTCTTAATTATAACTTCAAAAGATAAACATTTAGATTTTTAAAAGTCAGAAAACAGGGTATGCAAATATAAATCCTGTAACTTTAACTCCTTTTAAAAAAGATCAGACAGACAACACAATGATAACAAAGGCAGATACACATTCAACGACGAGGGAACAACTTCACCAATAGCTAACATGCAGGAATCCTGTGAAACGTTTCTTTATATTTCTGGAAAATCTCTTGATAGAAGTTACAGTGCTCACAGCTTGCTTGGGCGTGAGATCAACAAACCTTTTACATTAAAATCATATCAATAAATAGGATATATCTTCCAACAATTTTCAGAAGTCAGATTCAACTGCCTCGGCCAAAAATAGCCACAAATCCCAAAAAATCATGAACTGTCCGCCATGAAAGATGGGTCGAATTTCTGTGAAAAAGAGGTCCACTCATAGATATGTTTCTCTTTAATTATGAAACATGGGAAAAAATGGAAGGAGGTTATTGTATAAGGGCATGTTATGGACAAAAACCTCCTTCTGTTTCACCAAATTCACCTCCAGCTCATCGAAACACCTCCCGCAAAATGAGGACTGCAACAAGAAAATGAAAAACTGAAAAAATGGGCCTTGAATATGGATTTAATTCTCCCTTCTCATGGAACATATGAAAAATATGAGAGAGGTTTTTGTTCTTCATCCCATTATGGAGAAAAACCTCTCTCGGTTTTTCAAAAATTGATTTAATATGCTCTAAATTCACTTTTCAAGTTAACTGGTCAAAACGCTGCGAAATCAGTTTTTTTTGGGGGAAAGGCGGTATTCCGGATCCCCCCTGAGGTGATAAACGGTTTTAAGGGGGGGGGGGTCTGCTGGCTTGTGGAGTTGACACCTGTCCGAGGGTGGTTTTATAATAC
The DNA here is from genome assembly GCA_009831015.1 of Picea engelmannii. Classification (NCBI taxonomy): domain Eukaryota; kingdom Viridiplantae; phylum Streptophyta; class Pinopsida; order Pinales; family Pinaceae; genus Picea; species Picea engelmannii. Next base: position 507,338 of record ML783246.1, on the reverse strand, counting down.
AACCTCATTCTGGACCCCCCCCCTCTCGTTAAGTTTTATATGGCAAGGGGGGGTCCGAAATTATTTGTGGCCATTTGATTTGGGTTTGTGGGATGTGATGTGATGTTTAGACTTAGGATATGTTTGCTTTTTAGTTTTTTAGTTTTTAATTTTTGTTTTATGTTTTGTTTTGTTTTCGTTTATTTTAATTTTGTTTTATTATGTTTTTTATTGTTTTGTATGTTTTAATTTATATATGCTTTATTTAATATATGTATTAAGTTACATGTTTTTTGATATTTTTTATTTTTAATTGTTTTTATTTAATTTTAATGTTTTATAATTTGTTTTAATCAAACTCTAACCTAATTACTAACTTAGATAATTAACTAAATTATTAATTAATTAATTAATTAATTAATTAATAATTAACTAAATTAATAATTAACTAAATTAATAATTAATTAATAATTAATTAATTTCTAACAAGATTTTAATCTAGCTTTTTGTCTAATTACCCTAACTTTATTAACCTATTTACTAATTACTAACATTATTAATTAATCTAATTAACTTATTTGATTTTTCCTTTAATCCTAAGTTTGATTATTCATGGATAATGGAGGATGATGTCATGAGGCAAAGGCGGTATGGTAGGCTTCAAATGTTCGGAGAGGGGAGTTAGGATGCAATGAGGTGATGCCACGTTGGGATGGGGCCCGCCTAGACTTTTATTCATTCCACACCCCCTCCCTTCACCGTTAAAGGTCAAAAGGTTGGGATCCTTTGCTGACCATTGATCTAGGCAGAGCTAGATCCGTCGCTGATTTGGGCGTGTTCTTTA
>ML783246.1:447145-506413 GCA_009831015.1 Picea engelmannii | reverse complement strand
CTTGTGGACCATAGATTTGGGTGCCAACAGATTAGTCGTAGATCTAGGCCCGATCTTTAATCTCCAGGGAGCAATTCAATATATGATGCAGAACTTAGGCTAAATGACTTTTTGTGGGTTTTGCGCACAACTTCTTTTTCTTTTTATCGCCATGGGGTTAGGAAACACCACTCAACGTCAAAAATCATGAATTTTCTTTTCTTTTCCTTCCCTTGAAAATGATTTTCAGAAATGAAATATTATTTGCAAGCCAAAATACATCCAGAGTGAAAATTTTCCAGTCACCAGATGATCCTATGAATTATAGGGTTATAACAATGGCTGCACCTGGGGATGACAATTCTTTTGGGAGGTGTCAAGAACCCCTGAACTCTAAATATGTAGACTGGTGTTTTATTCATTGGGTTGATCCCAAAATTATTCTGCAACCACTACCAGTACCTGTTTTGATCTTTCAACTGAAACCAAACCAAAATGAACACTGCTGAAAAAGAGATGCTTGGAATGTTGAGCTTATTCACATTCTCCTACCTACCCTATGCTATTGATAATTTTGTCATTCTAAATGATACAATAATGCCAATGCAGCCAGTCAAGAAAATTCTCTAACAACTCTGCTCTTTTAATGTTTTGCATCCATATCAGAAAAAAAAAAACTTGCATGGGAAAAACATGCTGATTTCCAACCTGATCTTTACAACACAGAACCCTGGGACCATGGAAAATTTGTAAAGCTTTAAGTATCAATGGGGATTCTGAAAAGAATAACTCTTCCATATAGACAACTACATGATCATAATAGACATTAATTACTACTGGATACTCAAATTTAACTAACTCAACTTCATGATTGGTTGCTGTAGTTATGCTATTTGTATCCTCAAAAAATTTCTGATATGGCTGCAAATGTTTTGATGGGCATTGTAATGTGACTTCTGCTAAAAAAGATAATGAAGTTGCCTTCCTGATCATGTCAATATCATAACAACTTTTTATCCCATAGCTGAATGATGGAAAATGGCTCTGATAATACCAGTCACCCAACACATCAGATATTGGATCCTGTAGAAATTGAAATGACTGCTGCATTGGTTCCACCGAGACTTCTTGATTTTCTGTATGTTTATCCTTTAGCATATACTCAAGATTCTTTTTCAAAAACTGAAATGAATTAAAGCATAATGGTACAAATTTATTTTGGATTAACTCATAATTTGTCTTAGGCTTTAAATTTCCATTTGGAATTTGAAAATCAAAGTAGGTAAAGGGCTGCGACTCTAGATTTATAACAACCTCCACATTAGCAATGACATCTTCACCTAGTTGATCAGAAAATTCTCCCTCTCTACTATTGACAACTTGCTTACAATTTCCTCTCAAAAATTTAAAAGAAGAGAAACATAAGGGCAAATATTTTTCTCTTACTCTGAAATTTTTTGCATTTTCCTCATTGCTATCATAATTTCCATGTGCAGATTGATTGTCATATCTGAGTTGTAACTGATCTTCTTCCTGCCAACGACATGCTACTGATTGCTTTGAATAGTCAACATCTATTTCAGCCTTATGATCATCATCATGCTGATCACACTTGGGTAGATTATCCCAGTAAGAAAAGTCATCAAACATGCACATCATATCAGTTGATGGCTCTTAAAAAAGATGAGTTGGAACTTCATCTTCCACTGTATTGTGAATTGAATACATGAAAGAATCATTATCCAAACCATGGTACCAAGGGTGAGCTGCAAAATGTTTGGGGACATTTATCCTTGTCCGTTCTGGTATTAATGGAACATAAGGTCTTCGAACAACAAGTTCATCTTTCATGCTAATCTTCTGCATCATCTCTTTTATCATATTTTTCAGGACATCTATTTTAATTTCTGAAGAAGTCATCAGTTCATTTTTTGTTCTATCTTTATCTTTTGCCCTTATCTTTGCCTTTCTGTTCAGCAAGTTAGCTTCCACATCAACTACAATCTTTTTCATTTCTTCAAGAGTTGCAGTGTTCCTTTCTCTTAATTAAAATGCCATCTCAGGATCGAAGGCATCTGGGAAATACAAGCGATCTAATCCTGGGGGTGGCCTTATATCAAAAGGCATTGCATGATATACCTTATTGAACCTTGCTGAAAAATGCTGTACTGTTTCCCCTGGCTGTCTTTTCAAATGGTCATACTCTTCTAGGATGAGAAAAACATTTCTCATGATCACCCACCTATCTAAGAAAACTTGCATGAACTGTTGAAAATTTCTGATGCTTACAGCTGGAAGGTTCTTAAACCAATATTTAACTTTACCTAGCAATGATAGAGAAAACATCCTGATACAAACATCGTCTTCTTCCACCTCAAATAGATCAAGGAAATCTTCAAACCTTTGGATGTGTTTTTCAGAAGTGATATTGGCATTCTCTCCATCAAACCTAGGTAGTTTATTGTTATAATTGACTGGGAGGTCATGGAGAATAGGAGGCAAAAACAGAGGCTTGTATTTGTCTGGGACTTTAACAGGTACAGGAGGTGGAGCAAGGGGTTTACAACCATCAAGAGTTTTAGAAAGAGTAGGAGAAAAAGCAGGAGGCTTATGTCTCACTGGGATTTCTACAGTTGCATCTGGGATGTGCACAGGTGTATGAGTATGTACATGATCTACAACTTGGGGCTTAATCTCTTGAGGCTCATGAATTTGCAGATGATCAATATAAACTTCAACAATATACTCTTGATTCATATTTGAAAAAGATAGGACATAATTACAAAGAAAACAAAAAATGTCTTGAATACAATTTGATTTTGAGTACCTAGTCTTTCTAGGTTGCTTGGTCATGCTTCAGGTTCTTCCTCCAGTGGAGTCTTTGAGTCGGCACTGTTTAGAGATGGTTGGAGTCACCAGGTGAATGATTTCAGCCTTCTTGTGTCTGGTCACTATCCACCATCAGTGATCAGATCTCGAACTTGAAGTGCAGTACTGGAGAAAGCTTCCCCAGTATGGTCGCCATTATGTTAGCGCTCTGTAATTTGCCCAAGGCTGTGGAGGCAGTCACAGAGGCAACATCAAAACCACTTCGAGTCTTGGATCTAGCCCTCTAATACTCAGAGAGGGATCTCTCTGTTTGATATAGATTTGTTTGAATAGATATTAGGCCAGTTAATGAGTTCAGAGTTTGGATTTTTTAAATGATTGGCTGGAACAGGTTTCACGCTTCCATTGGGCTATGGGGTCTGTTCATAAATATAGAGATCAAAGAATAGTTTATAAGAAGTCTTTTCACAGGGTGAGATAATGAAATTATTGGATTCTTTTGGAATAAGCGATGGATAGCAGAAAAGGTGAGATTATCAATTATAACCAAGAAGCATTTAAGAAATTCTTAATTGTAGCTTTAGAAGATAAACATTTAGATTTTTAAAAGTCAGAAAATAGGGTATGCAAAGATAAATCCTGTAACTTTAACTCATTTAAAAAAATATTAGACAGACAACACAATGATAAAAAAGGCAGATACACATTCAACGATGAGGGAAAAACTTCACCAATAGCTAACATGCAGGAATCCTATGAAACATTTCTTTATATTTCTGGAAAATCTCTTGATAGAAGTTACAGTGCTCACAGCTTGCTTGGGTGTGAGATAAACAACCCTTTTACATTAAAATCATATCAATAAATAGGAGTTATCTCCCAACAAGTTTTGAAAGTCGGATTCAACTGCCTCGGCCAAAAATAGCCACAAATTCCCAAAAATCTTGAACTGTCTGCCATGAAAGACGGGTCGAATTTCTGTGAAAAAGAGGTCCACTCAGACATATGTTTCTCTTTAATTATGACACCTGGGAAAAACAATGAAGGATTTTATTGTAGAAGGGCATGTTCTGGACAAAAACCTCCTTCGGTTTTTCCAAATTCGCCTCCAGCTCACCGAAACACCTCCTGCAAAATCAGGACTGCAACAGGAAAATGAAAAACTGAAAAAAATGGGCCTTAAAGATGGATTTGATTATACCTGTTCATGGAACCTATGAAAATACTGAGAGAGGTTTTTGTTCTTCATCCTGTTACGGAGAAAAAACTCTCTTGGTTTTAAAAAAATTGATTTAGTCTGCTCGGAATTCGCTTTGCAAGTTAACTGGTCAAAACACTGCGAAAGTGGTTTTTTTGGGGGATGGGTGATATTCCGGACCCCCCCTGAGGTGGTAAACGGTTTTAAGGGTGGGTCCGTTGGCTTGTGGAGCTGACACCTATCTAGGGGTGGTTTTATAATACAACCTCATTCCAGACCCCCCCTCTCGTTAAGTTTCGGATGGCAAGGGGGGGTCCATAATTATTTGTGGCCGTTTGATTTGGGTTTGTGGGATGTGATGTGATGTTTAGACTTAGGATATGTTTTCTTTTTAGTTTTTTAATTTTTAACTTTTGTTTTATGTTTTGTTTTGTTTTCGTTTATTTTAATTTTGTTTTATTATGTTTTTTATTGTTTTGTATGTTTTAATTTATATATGCTTTATTTAATATATGTATTAAGTTACATGTTTTTTGATATTTTTTATTTTTAATTGTTTTTATTTAATTTTAATGTTTTATAATTTGTTTTATTTGTATTATATTTTAATTAATCAAACTCTAACCTAATTACTAACTTAGATAATTAACTTAATTATTAATTAATTAATTAATAATTAACTAAATTAATTAATTAATTTCTAACAAGATTTTAACCTAGATTTTTGTCTAATACCCTAACTTTATTAACCTATTTACTGATTACTAACATTATTAATTAATCTAATTAACTTATTTGATTTTTCCTTTAATCCTAAGTTTGATTATTTGTGACTGGGTGGCGGGATAATGGAGGATGATGTCATGAGGCAAAGGCGGTATGGTAGGCTTCAAATGTTTGGACAGGGGAGTTAGGATGAAATGAGGTGATGCCACCTTGGGATGGGGCTCGATTGGAATTTTCTTCATTCCAGACCCCCCCCCCCTCACCGTTAAAGGTCGAAAGTTCAGGGTGGGGGGGGGGGTTTGGGATCCTTTGCTGACCATTGATCTGGGTGGAGCTGGATCTGCCGCTGATTTGGGCACGTTCTTTAAACACCATGTCAGAACCCCCCCCACCGCTAAAGGTAGAACCGTCGGGGGGGTCTAGAATCTCCTATGGACCGTCCAATTATGCACTGATGGGATGACCGTAGATTTGAGTGCGCCTTTTAAACATCTTTTCGGACCCCCCCCTCATCGTTAAAGGTCGAACGATCGGGGGGGTTCGAAATCTCCTGTGGACCATAGATTTGGGCACCAACAACTCAGTCGTAGATCTAGGCCTGATCTTTAATCTCCAGGGCACAATTCAATATATTATGCAGAACTTAGGCTAAATGACTTTTTGTGGGTTTTGTGCACAACTTCTTTTGCTTTTTATCACCATGGGGTTAGGAAACACCACTCAGTGTCAAAAATCATGAATTTTATTTTCTTTTCCTTCACTTGAAAATGATTTGCATAAATGAAATATTATTTTCAAGCCAAAATACATCTAGAGTGAAAATTTTCCAGTCACTAGATGATCCTATGAATTATAGGGTTATAACAGGAGGGACAAAATTATGCCAAGTTACACTTCTAGGAAAGTTATCAATCCATCTTAGAAAGGGATTGTGAAAAATCAAAGGCTCAAAATAATGACTCAAAGAGTCTGAAGGTTGGCTACCTTGGACGTTATCACATCCTGAGGTCTGGGAAGGGACTAGAAAGAACTTAGAGGATGATTGGAATTTTTTTGAAGGAAAGCTGAAAGACTGAGGTAACAAACTTCTTCTTAATGTATTCAACCTACCCTTGAATTCTAAAAGAAGGCTTTTCCCTAGAGAAAAATTGGGACAAGGGACATGTTTCCTAGTTGCATCCTCAGTGACATAACAAGGTAAAGTAATTGAAGGGAGCTGGAAAACCTTGTCACAAGTATCATTCTTTAGGCAAGAAACGTCCTTACTCTTATCAAGATCTGAGAAAAATGGTGGTTGATAATATTCTTCATGGAATAAATCTAAGTGCTCAAAAGAATACTCATAAAAATCCTCAAGGTATGACCAAAAATCATCAGGATAATATTGAACTAGGTCACCCTTGGGTGCTTGGAAAACATCTGCAACTACATCATCTCCTTGTTGCCAATTGTCAAAATTAGTAGTAACCTCATATGATAGTTGTAAAGGAAACATTTGGAAATGACTCTCAATTCCATAAATGGGATCCCCATCATACCCAATCACATCCCATTTATGTTTCCAAACATGTATGAAATCATCAATATTATCAATCATGTCATTACGTTTATCATAACACGAAGGGCTTAAAACATCCAAGGGCCCCTCTAACTGTTCTTCACATTCCAAATCACAAAAATAAAGCATCTTCAAAATATTGTAAAGGGAAATAACTTACCATATTCACTTCTTGCTATGAAGGAGCATCAAAGACTTGGATGACTTCATCAAATGAAAGAGCAAACATCAATGCCTTGTCCTCATGAATTGCCCCTACATATTTAGCTTCATAATACAAAGGGTATAAATTATCAGAGGATTCCCTTTCTTCTTCACCTTTTTAATCATATAATAAAGTATCGTCAAAAACCTAAAAAGGAAATTGACTAACCTCATCCTCTTCTTTTTGTGCAGGAGGAATAGGATCTTAGATGGCTTCATCAGAGGGAGGAGCATTCATTAATACTTCATCATCATGTTTGATATATTCAGGCTCTCTCTCTTCAACTAGGTCTTCATTATCCTCGGTAGAAGCAAGAGTAAATTATTTCTCTTCCTCATGGGATTGGAAATCTTAATTAGGATCCCTCTCCTCAACCTCTTTTTGGTCGATGACTTGTTCCCTTATTTCCTGGAATTTACTAACAAATATCTCAAGGGAAAATAATCTCTCAAGACTAAGAGTATCTGGGGTATCTTTTGGGTCATCAAATTTGATTTTTGGAGTAAAGAGGTGTTCTCCCTTGAACATTGAGATATTTTCCTCGATTTGTATATCCATGTGATAATATTCTTGGATTTTTCTTGGCCCTCTTTTACTGAGGAGGAACCTTAATTGCACTAAGAGTGCATTGGTAGAGAGGTAAACGAGGTACTTGTCTTCATGACAATGGCTTCTAGGAATTTGTTGTAGCAAATTATCAAACCTGGTATGGAATTCTTTGACATTATCATTCTTAGTTTGTTTCATGTACTTGAGTATTTTTATTGTCATGTGGATATATTCTAATTTAATACCCCATTTCTCAATAAAGGCTTCTTCTAACTAGTCCATAGATGTGATGCTGGCATAAGGTAGATCATCATACCATTTCCTAACATTGCCATGAAAAGTGGAAGAGATAATTTTGTTTGCCAAATATTCATCATCATCACTAAGAGGGTGGAGTTAAAAGAAGGCCCAAAAATTACCCATGTGATCTTCGGCCCTAACCCCATCATTACTAGTGAATCTAGGGCTCACCGATTTTCATGCCTCAGAGGCATTTGTTGAGGGTAAATCAAAATTTCACTCATATCCAATGGTTTAAAATTACCCGGGTCCCATCAAGAAGCCATGGTTGGCTTTATCATTAGTGGATTCTCCAGATAATCCTTCTAGGGATTATCAAAGGGAAAAGAGGGAATCACCCTCAGTGGAGTCGCTTGGTAAGCTTTGGAAAGTTAAAGGATTTGAGAAAAAGGCTTACCAAAAATTTTTCATTCAAGGAAAATTGACTCGATGTTCCCCGAAAACTGTGCCAAAAATGTTATCGCACAATATGTACTTTCCCAAAGCCCAAGGGAAGCAAGGGATATTGGTGCAAAAAACAAGATATCATATCACTGTCACCTTAATAGGAAATCCCCACTTTTTAGGGATAGGCAAGGTCTACCCCAGGGGAGGCATCCTCGATAACCTAAAGGGATGGAAAATTAGGGTTATGGTTAAGATCTATTCCCCCCTCTCATTTGTTACCAAAGTCAATAAGTTCGTGTCTAAAATTGAGGTTAATGAAGTGCTTGATGTACCTTCCTGGAACAATACATGCATATACAATAATCCCAAGTACAAATATGATGATAATACCTCAATAGACAATAGACAATGACAATAAGTTCTAGCTGATATGAAATTGCAACAGTCAATAACTTTACAACAAGAATTGATAAAATGTAACAACTGCAACAAATACTCCTAAGAAAAGCTTGAAAAGACAATGAAAAAATAACATTAACTATGTAGAATGATAATAACTTGTCACAAACAATTTCTGAAATGAATAGCTAGAAATTAATGTTGAGTAGGCAGAAAATTTGCTGCAATTAGATGGCTGTAGAAACCATTTATAACAACAAAAAATAAATTGGTGATCTAGGATAAACTAGTGTTAGAGGTAGTTAGTAAAATATTAGGAGAAAAGTTTTTGAGTGTTTGATCAATCCTTCATCAAGAGAGAAGAAAGAAATAGTGCCTTTTTAGGGATTATGGAGTCAAAGTGGACGACTTCTTCTAAGGTGCAAATCAATTTATGATAATGCACAAAATTCTAAGAGGGAAAAGGCTTAGGAGAAGTAGTAACCTAATTCCCCCTATTCATTGACCTCAAGAGACAAGATTCTAGGGTGTAGGAAATTATAGGCCCTAGCGTCTTTCTCTCCTTAGGCTTCTTATGGAGTAAAAATTATGCAAAGATAACTAAGTCAAAATCGTTAGAGTGCTAGCAAGTTAGGGCTCTAGGGTTTCACTAGTTACTAGATCAATTCAATGAAAAACTTGGCAAATAGAAAGTAGCAATTTAAGTTTCGTACTTCAAGCATTAAGTATAGCATGCAATTTCATAATCTTGTATGAGAAAATAAAACCATACAACAAACCATTCAAAAGATGACAAAAATGCAGATTTTACTTACTTGCACCAAGAATAATCATGAGAATACCATGCAAGATCATCATAAAAAGTTTCAAGATTGATCCAAGTTGCAAAAAATAGCCTTACACAAGAGTGCGCCTCACAATTTCAGCCAATATCCCTCACTAGGGCGTAAATTCGATACCTCTTGTCTTGTATGACAAGTTTTGATATCTAAAATGAAAGTACTTTATGCTTATTTATACAAAACTTCAACCTTTAATTAACTTTAGGTCAAAAATAAGGCCGACCTAGCCAATTTACAATAAAATTCAAATTTGACATAGTTAAAAATAATTTGCATCTAAAGACACATCCAAGGGTGAGGTCATGCCCTTCTAGGGTGACGTTGAGGCCTAAAAGTGGAACATTGAGATAAAAATGTGGGGAACTTGGCCTCCAAAAGCCCCATATGATGCCCACCCATGCCACCATGCTCATAAATGTCTCCAAACTAAAACCCTAGCTTTGGATGATGTCTAGGGATATGATGGTGACATCTAGGGCCCTCAAGGGCTAACATCCATGTGGAAGAGAAAGGTCCCCCTCGGTCTAGGTCTTCCAGGGTGCCTCCAAAGGCAACACCCTTCTTTTTCCTGGTGCAAGTCTTTAATTTCTTCTTACCCCTAATTGGGGTTGCAACATCCATCTATGGGCTTTAAATATCCATGAAGGTCCAAGCTAATCATTCCCTCATGTATATCTGTCCACCGGGAAAGGTCCTTCAACAACAACAAGTATGCCCTCCAGGCGTTCATAAGTCACATGGATCATAACATATAAATCACATTCAATAATTAAATTATCTAAACATGTGCATCAAACCCCCCTTAACCCAGACAAATGATCAAAGACGTTATGTAATTTGAAAAGTTAGGTTTGGAGAAGGTCTCAGGGTGTCATATTGAGCTAACCTCTCTTGAGTTTGGGGTGTTTACTAGGTGGGATCTAATCCAAGTCATGTAAGTGTATGAGGTGGTATGGGGTAAGTGTTTGGGCATGGGGTGCATGTAATAATAGGGAAATGTAAAGTCTTACCTATGGGTTCCTTTGGAGAGGGTAAGCTGCACCTTGTCATAAATGCAATTGTTTCCTAGACCATTCATTTCCTTTTATTCTTAGCTTTATTTATTTTGATATTTTTCTTTTGTGCTTCAAAGGAATAGTTGAGGGCCATAGTCCTAGCTTGATGACCAGAGGTGACAATGTCATCCACAAACATTTCACGGAAATGAGAAGGCTGGATCGTGATGAGACGCCCTTTCTCTTAGCTATGCCACCAAGTGACACTACCCTGGTTTGGTGACCAGATAGGTGGTAGTGTCATACCGCTACATGACGATAGTCATAATAGACCAGCTCGTGATGAGACCTCCTATCCATCAACTAGTACCTTGAGCGTTTATGTATATTATGGATCATTTTTTCTTACTGAGAAGATTTTCACTGCTTTCTCGGGGATCCCTGGGCGAAGCATTTAAATGGTTTCAAAATTGGCCTTTAACTCTTGCCAACTACTTTTACCCTCTGGTCCTTTAGCCCCTTCTTCCCACAAGGTAATATACAACCCTTCCTGGTGTAGCCAATCCCAATGCCCAAACAAGGATAGGGGAGATGGAAGGAACAAATATAGAAAGTGTTAAGTATGGAGGGAACATATGATGAAACTTCAAAGACCCACCCAGTGGTAACCCATCCTAAAGAGGAATCAAATTACTAGAGCACCATGTCACCCTTCTAGGTATGAATTGGGAAATGAGCATAATTTCCAAGAAAACATCATGAAATGAAGAAGGATTTAATACAACATGTTCAAGTGCTTAAAAAATTAAAGTCATACATACCATGATACCCAAACTCATAACCTCATGGAGCAAGACTCACCGCTACTTCAAGACCAAACTGGTGGGATGGATACTGTTGCTGGTGATAAGTGGACTACATTGAAGAAAAGAGGGGCCCTATGGGGCCATGCTCAAGTTGTTTGGATATTAGTACTCCATGTCTAGGACCCATGGGCCTCAAGACATGTTGGCCCTTGGTTATGGAAGAAGAGAAGATTAAGGGAGAAAAGGAAAAATGTGAACTGTGCGGAAGGCACAATGAATGATACTGGGTCGAAGTGAGAAAAAGATTAGAAAAGATGGAGCAAAGTAAGAGAAAGCAAGCCATTGGATGAGGAGATAGAGGATGAAAGATCAACAAGGAAGAGGGATCGGGGAAAACTCAACAAGCAAAACAAGATGTCAACAGATGCTTTGAAGCACCGTACGTGAAGGAAGGAAAGATAGGTTGGCGAAGCCCTGAAAATGCAGGTCAAGTTGACCTAGGGTTTTAGACACCTAGGGTTTTGGTATATAGTGTTTTGACACTTAGGTTTTAACCTAAGGGTGTCCGAGAGCTATTGTAATGTATAAATAAAGGTATAAAGGGCATGGGATGGGAGAGAGCTAAGTGGGTTGAGAGTTCATTGTTATTGTATGATTAAGTGAGTACTACTCTATGAGAGAGAAGTGCTGAGTGCGAGAACTGCTGGTATTGTAAGATCTTCAGCTGGGTGCGAAGATCACCCTGAAGCTGGGTGCGTAGGGAGGGAAGAGAAAGAGAGATAAAGAGAGAAAAGAAGAGAAGATCTGCTAGCTAAGAGCACAAATAAGAATTGTATGCTTCCATCTTAATATATCATAAAACACAGTTATGTGGACATAGCCCTAGAGAGAGGGTGAACCACATATATAGTGTGTTGTGAGTGATTGATGTTGTGTTCTTTGTCATTTTATATGTCGCTATTGTGATATTGCATTAGATCTGAATGTAACTTGCACAGTAGGCTTAAGGAAGATAAAGGATAACTAGGTGGCTGCGTGTTGTTGTTGTGAATCCACTTTGCATTTCCTCTGGTTGTAGACACCTATGTCCTGCAACCCCCTATAGCTACTTAGGGTGAGACTGCATTTCCCTCGCAGGTGTTGCCAAAATGGCTAGTAGTTAGGGCTTGTTGGTGCACTCTTGGAGCATCAACCCTGGGTCTGCAACAAATGGTTCTGTTGTTGGGACATGAATCTTCTTGAGGGAATGTCAAGGTGGTTTTCATCGAAGACAAAGATTCAGAATTTGATAGAAGATCAAGAAAAGGACTTTGTTGAAGCCTAGAACAAGAACCCTAATCTTAGTACATAGGATTGGTTGGGAAGACATATCTTTACTGATATACACGAGATTTTCTTTGGATGAATCCATCAGGATCTATATGAGTGGCTAGATAGGTTAGCAGATATCCAGTTCGAAGTCAGACTCAGACCACTTGTGGTTTGGACATTAGCATTGATCAAGAAGGTCAAGAGAGTTGATAACACCATGTCAAGAGTAGTAGATCACTGGTTTGATAGCACCATTGGAGGGTATATCATTGAGTTTGCTGTTGACAAAGTGGAATCGTATAACCAAGCAGAGAGATATTTCTTTAAGGGACCTAGAGGAATTTTTTTACATTTTCTGAAGTTGAATATCAAGATGCTATTGCATGAGAAGAACATCTTGAAGATACAGTAATCAGTCAGATCAAAAGAGCTAAATGTTCAAAAATTCAGACAACGATAGCGATACAGAGGCTGGACATACGCGCAGTGGGAAAGTATTAAGAGAAGTTCACCTCGTGAACCTGTTTAAGAAGAACTACGGAGATGAAGGGTTCTATAGTGGAAAAGAGGTAGATATAACAGGCGAAGAGCATTTAGAATCTGCTAGGGCAGAGGAACCTCGCCGAGAAGAGCCAGAAACTTCAAGAACCATGCCGACTATTGAAGTAAGTACTATTATTCTTCCTGTTACTTCAACAACGTTAAGTAACCAGAGTAACCTATGTCATCAGAATGCTCAGAGCACTGTCACTAGCATTCCACCACATACTCAGTCAGGAAACCTAGGAATATCTATGGCATATGAGATGAGGTTACCCACCTTTAGAGGAGATGGATCTGAGGTTTTTGATCAATACTGGTTTCTATGTGAGGATGTGTGGAGTATTAAGAATATCACCGATGAAGCTGTCAAATGGGCTCAGTTTAGCACTACCCTAAGAGATCATGCACTGATATGGTACATGAAATTTTTCTAAGGAGCTACACCTAAACCACTGAATTCCATTAAGACTGCGCTAACTGTCGAATTCAAGAAACCTAAATCAGAGTTGCAATGCATTACGAAACTAAAAGAAATCAAGTAGAGAACAACTGAACCTATGTGGGAGTTTGATTAGAGATTTCAGACCTTGACAGACCATTTGAGTTTTCAGATCCTAGATGAGAAGAACAAGGAATGGTTCATTGCTGCCCTCTTGCCACACATCATATTTCCTCTGATGCAACAAAAGATTAATTCACAGGTTGAGGCACTGGAGATCGCCATGAAATTAGAATCAGCTCATATGGGAGAATCCAGCTCAGGTATGAGTCAAATCTTGAGTCAACTAATTAGCTTGTCACTGCAGGTCGAAGATACGAAGAAAGACAAGGGAAAATAAAAAAGAGAATACATTTGGTGTATCAGATGCAAATCAGAAGGCCATGACAAGGAACATTATCCCTTATTTCAGGAATACTTGGCCTCTGGAGCTCCGATCCCTTTGAAGAAATTTACCCTATCCTGGTGCGAGGTATGTAGAAATCGACATCACCCTGGTGAATGTTACTATCTACAAAAATATGTCCATACACCTACAAATTTGTACTACATGTTATGTAAGTCGGTAGGACACGATGACAAGGATTGTAGGGCTTACAATCTCATGCATGAAATATCAAGGGATATATACAAAATTCAAGGTGAAGTACATCAAGAAATAAGCACTGTGTAGTATAATTCCCCTGGGAGAGGAAAATTCAACCCTCGGGGTGGATTTTGAGGAAGAGGAAGAGGAGGAGGTATGGGTCGAGGTCGAGGACATATAATCTTTTATAACTACGCACAACTAAGACACTTGGCAAGGGACTGTCAGAACCCTTGTACCACTTGCAACTACTGCAATTCATTCGAGTGTGTTATTGAGGAATGTCCAACATTGCTGGCTAAGATTCAAGAGAAACGAGGAGGAAATCAGAAAATACAACTAATCAAAGAAGAACCTCGCAGAGTGGATCCCATAGTCATTGTTATCACATGAGGAGGTGCTGTTACAGGAGAAGACAGAGTGATCCAAGGAAAGACTACAAAATAATCAAGAGTTAGGAAAGCTGCAGAGAAGACACAAGAATTTGACCCAAGGAAAGAAAAGTAGATATTTGAGGAAGCAAGAAAGGAATTTGGAAGAGATCGAGCTTCTTCATCAAAGGTTCGACCAAAAGTATGAGAATATGGAATGCCTCTGTCATTTGATTAGTCTACTTCACTTGGAGAAGGAAAAGAGGTGAGTAAACTTATCATTTTCTTGTATACATGTATTGAGTTGATTAAAGATGAAAAAGCCATACAAGAACTACAAAATCTGGTCGGATAGTATGAGATAGGAAAGGTAGATCCTTTGATGAATAAAGCAGTACATCAACTATCCAAGAAGAGAAGGAAAAATAAATAACTACACCTTATTTCTCAGATTGGAGAGTATGATATAGACTATGTGGTCCTTGACTTAGGGTCGGAGGTCAATGTCATGACGAAGCAAACCTGGGAACTAATGGGAAAACCTAAGTTGATATATTCCCCTATCAGGCTTAGGATGGATAATCAACAAGTTGTAAGCCCCTCTGGAAGACTAGAGCGTGTCCCTGTGGACATCGATGGACTAAGGACGTTTGCAGACTTTGAGGTGATTGATATAGTTGATGATAGTTGTCCTTACCCTGCGCTATTAGGAATTGATTAGGATTTCAATAATTTCACTGTGGCTGATTTAAAGAAAAGAAGAATGATGTTTGAAAGATATGAAGGGTCATTTCACCTTTGGATCCCGATGAAGTTCATAGATACACAGAACCCATCAGAGAAGAAGACCGCGCATATGAACTAGAAAAAATATACAAATTGACAACCAGACAACAGGACTACATTAATCCTATAGAAGATGGGAATTTGAGTTGGCGAAGTGACAATGCATGCTCATTAGATTCAGAAGAATCCCTAGAGAACTGGTAGAACAAAATGTATGAATTATCTACAAGGAGATGTGCTATATTAACCAGGGAAGTCCGCTGGATCGACACAACAGTAAGTAACTTGCCCACCTTTGATGGTATGAATCATTTAGAAGCATTCTTGTTGGACTTTGAATAAATTGTACCACTACCACAAATATTGTTGGAAATGGATGAGGCCATGAAATAAACTCCAACGAGATGGTGGGGTACACACAAAAACAATATTATAGACTGGGTACAATGTCTCACTTTGATGACAGTGCAATTTTCAGAGCAAGTAGCAGGCTGCGAAGTTAGGTACACAGGTCAAAGCTATCCGAAGGACCATGTGCGAAGTTGTGAGGAAGCCTGGAGCAAAATTCCTCAAGAATAGTGGCCGGTAAACAAATTCATCAACACACTGGACACAAATCCCATCAACTGGTATCTTCAAGTAGAAATGCACCTCATCACTGCAGATTGGGAAGGTATGACCCAGAAATTTGTAACTACCTTTTTGTTTGAAAGCCAATATCCTATAGTAGATAAAGAATTATAGGTTGTAATACAGAAAGTGTTCTAGGAAGAACCTAGCCTCCCTTTGGAGCAAGAAGAGGATGAATGGAATATGCCTCTTCAGAAGTTGCAACGCTGTTACAATATCAATGTTGTTGAAGACGATGATCCTAGGAATGTGAACATCGTAGAAACAAAAGGACAAAGAGATGTAGAAGGACCAGGAGCTGAGCTACCTTTCATTGGACATCCGATCAAGATCAATAAAGTCAATATTGGAATAGAAAACACCGAAGGTTGCAAATGTTGGAGATTATTGGGATTCTTCCACTATTGATAAGATCACAGAATTACTGCATGAATATCAGGACTTGTTTCCAACCAAGTTCACTGATATGAAGGGAATTAAAGAGCCCATGGGATAGATGAGGATCCCTTTGAAACCAGATGCAAGGCCAGTCAAACAGAGACCCTACAGATTGAACCCTAAATATAAGGAGAAAGTGAAGATCGATCTTGACAGAATGCTGGAAGAAGGAATCATAGAATCTGTTGAAGAATCATAATGGATTAGCCCTATGGTGGTACAAGATAAGAAGATAGGAGAAATCAAGATCTATGTAGATCTTAGGAAGATGAATGATGCCTGTTTTCATGAACCATTACCTACACCATTCACTGACAAAGTGCTAGACAATGTAGGAGGACAGGAGGTATATTCTTTTACAGATGGATTTTCAGGATACCATCAGATCTGGATTGCCAAGGAAGATCGCCATAAGACCACATTTGAAACAAAATAGGGATCCTACCAGTATAAAATGATTCCATTTGGATTGAATAATGCCCCAACGAACTTTTCCAGGGTGGTGGTCGAAGCATTCAAGGAGTTTTTATATAAATTCCTGGAAGCATACTTTGATGATTGGACTGTTTTCAGTATTTTGCAAAATCATATTGAATGTTTAAGACTAATGTTGGATAAGTGTAGGCAATGTCATATTGATTTGAACCTGAAAAAGTGCATCTTATTTTCACCCTTTGGAGTGTTGTTGGGCCATATTGTGTGTAAGCAGGGATTGCTGGTAGATCCATCCAAGATTGCCATTATAGTCGATCTACCCCCTCCTACTTTAGTCAAACAACTGTGGACTGCGCTGGGACATAGTGGATACTATAGGAAGTTCATTAATGGCTACGCTCAAGTCACATCACCCATGGAAAATCTTATAAAGAAAGACTGTCAATTTCATTGGACAGACGAATTCCAACAGATCTTCGACACACTGAAACAAAAAATGGTTACTGTGCCCATTCTGGTTTTCCCAAATTGGAGAAAGGAATTTCACGTGCATGTCAATGAATCTTCTATTGCATTAGGAGCAGTATTAGCACAACCGGGAGATGGAGACATTAACCACTCGTTAGCCTTTGCTAGCAGGAATCTATCAACAACAGAGATTAATTACACCACCACAGAGCAAGAAGGATTAGCCATGGTGTATGCGCTGCAGAAATTCCACCACTAATTTTTGGGAGGAAATTTTAAGATGTTCATTGATCATTCTGTGCTTAAATACTTAGTCAACAAGCCAGTGTTGGGGGGGATAATATGCAGATGGCTTCTGCTATTTCAGGAATATGATTTCGAGATCGTGGTTAAGGCAGGAAGGATGAAAAATGGTCCTGACCACTTGTTGAGGTTGGAACATGGAGAAGAGCCTACTAGTTTGGAGGATACACTGTCGGATGCACAATTGTTGGCCATCAGGAAGATTGATGATCACTTCGCAGAGATAATGCAGTTCCTGTCAACAAGATTGGCACCTAGTGAATATAAAATCACTCAGAAGAAACAGTTGGTAGTACGCGTTGTAGATTTTTCACTTATAGCTGGACAACTATACAAGATGGGACCTGATGAGATATTGATGAAGTGTGTTATGGAAGCAAAGAGACCATTGATCCTTGCAGAAGCACATGAAAGCATCACAGGAGGACACTACGCAAGGAAAGCAACAATGAAGAATATTCTTAGGGCTAGCCTTTGGTGTCCTACTTTACATAAAGATGCTAAGGAATACTATAAGGCCTGTGATGTATGCCAAAGAGTTGGGAAGCTGTCCAGAAGAGACGATATGCCTTTAGCGCCATAACTAACCTTACAGGCATTTGAGAAATGGGCCATTGACTTCATGGGACCTATCAACCCACCAGGAAAGCACACAGGAGCTAGATACATAATCATTGCAACATAGTATTTGACCAGATGGGCATAGGCAAGAGAAGTTAAGGACTATAGTGCAAATACAGTTGCATGCTTCATATTTGATGATATCATAACCAGGTTTGGATGCCCAAAGATCCTTATGAGTGATCAAGGCACACATTTTATTAACATGACTATTGAAGCCTTGACTTAGGAATTTGAAGTTCACCATCAGAAGAGAACACCCTATCATCCATAAGAAAATGTGACAGTTGAATAATTCAATAAGATCTTGGAGACAACACTGATGAAGATATGTAGTGTGAATAGGGATGACTGGTATTTGAGAGTATCAACAGTATTATGGGCCTATAGAACCACTTGCAAGAAACTAACCATGCAGATCCCCTTTAAATTGGTCTATGGTCTAGAAGCAGTTGTACCTATGGAATATTTGGTTCCTGGTCTGATAATTGCAACCTTTATAGATATGGATGATACTAGCACTGTGCAAGGGAGGCTTGCGTAGTTGGTCGAACTGGAAGAAGACAGATTTATTGTAGGATTTCATCAACAAGTATAGAAGGAAAGAGAGAAGGCCTACCATGACAAACACATAAAAAATAAGGCATTTAAGCAAGGTGATTTGGTATTGGTATATGACAGTAAGTTCATGAAGCATCCAGGGAAGTTCAGGATGCATTGGATTGGGCCATATGAGATTGCCTATGTTACAGAAGGAGGAGTTGCGCAGTTGAAGACTTTGACTGGAGAATGGAATGAAGGTTTGGTGAACAGAAGTCGGTTGAAATTGTATTATGACAACCAACTGCCTCACATATCTTAGTAAAATAAAAAGGAAAAGGGTCTAGGTACTAGGTGCAGTTGAAACTGGGTACCATACATAGAAAAGACAATATGCACATAGAAGGGAAAAACATAGGAGAATGCATAGGCTACCGTGCACAGTCTGAAGTTGAAATGGAACAAAAAGTTTAGATCTAAAGTGCCTTAGGACGAGTCACAAGTGAGTATTGGGGGCCTGTTGGCCCTTGGTTATGGAAGCAAGTGAAGATTAAGGGAGAAAAGGCAAAATGTGAACTGCGCGGAATATAGAGTGACTGATACTGGGTCGAATTGAGCAAAAGATCAGAAAAGACAGAGCGAAGTAAGAGAAAGAAATCCGTTGGACGAGGAGATCGAGGATGAAAGATCAACAAGGAAGAGGGACCGAGGACAACTCAACAAGAGAAAGAATATGTAAACAGATGCTTTGAAGCACCACACATGAAGGAAGGAAAGACAAGCTGGCGAAGCCCTGAAAATGCGGGTCAAGTTGACCTAGGGTTTTATAAACCTAGGGTTTTGAGACTTAGGTTTTAACCTAAGGGTGTCTAAGAGCTACTGTAATGTATAAATAAAGGTATAAAGGGATTGGGATGGGAGAGATCTAAGTGGGTTGAGAGTTCATTGTTATTGTATGATTAAGTGAGTACTACTGTGTGAGAGAGAAGTGCTGAGTGCGAGATCCTTCTAGTATTGTAAGATCTTCAGCTGGGTGCGAAGATCACCCTACAAATAGGTGCGCAGGGAGGGGAGAGAAAGAGAGAGAAAGAGAGAAAATAAGAGAAGATCTCCTAGATAAGAGCATAGATAGAAACTGTATGCTTCCATCTTAATATAACATAAAGCACATTTATGTGGACATATCCCTAGAGAGAGGGTGAACCACATATATCGTGTGTTGTGTGTGATTGATGCTGTGTTCTCTGTCATTTGATATGCCGCTATTGTGATATTGCATTAGATCTGAATGTAACTTGCGCAATAGGCTTAAGGAAGATAAAGGATAACTAGGTGGCTGTGTGTTGTTGCTATGAATCCACTCTGCATTTCCTTTGGTTGTAGACAGTTGTGTCCTGCAACCCCCTATAGCTACTTTGAGTGAGACTGCATCTGCATCGTAGGTGTTTCTAAAAGGGCCAATAGTAAGAGCTTGTTGGTGCAGTCTTGGAGCCTAAACCCCGGGTCTGCCCCTATGCCAACAAGACACAATGTCCTTAGTTATCCCTAAGATAGGGGATAACATAGCCTTCGTGAAATATGTGGCCATAGGAGCACCAAAACCGTTGGTAGGAGGAGTGGGGTATTGTGAGATATGTAAGACATGTGGGCATGTCTGACTACTTTTCCATTACTACATAAATATCAGAGCACCCCAAGAAATTTACCCTGTAATTTTTGCAAATTGGTAGGACACGATGAGAAAAATTGTTGCGCATTCGACTTAATGAGAGAGTGCACTTCATATGTGTATAAAGAAAAGGAATAAAATGTCGTAGCAGAAGGAGGGTTTCCATAGTACAACACTCCAAGAGGACTTAATCAAGGTGAAATTGGAGGTTCCAGAAGAGGTTGAGGACATGGAGGATTTGGTCAAGGAGGTAGAGGACCGATAATTTGTTACAACTGCAATCAACCAAGACATTTAAAAAGATATATCCTAAATCCTTGCATGACATGCAGATATTGTAGAGCCTTGGATCATGTGACATAATACTATCATCAATTGATAACAAAGTGGCAGGTGAGAGGGAATCAAAACCAAAATCATAACCATAACCTATAGATGATACCTTCTGAAGAATGTGATGATCAACCAAGAGTAGCAGTTGTTATGCGCGGTGGAACACAAACAAGACCAAATGCGACAGAAAAAGGAAAGGGAGTGGAACAATGTATAATGAAAGTATCTCAACCCATGCTAATATTTAATCCAAAGAAAGAAAAGGAAACTTATCAGTAAGGAAGGAAGGAGATACTAGGACCAGACTGGATAGCCTCAACATCAAAACCACCACCACTATATGATATGCCATCAGTTTATGATCGCACTATTCCAGAAATGTCAATCGAGAAGGTAAACCCTAGGAAATAATTTCTAAAAAAATGTTTAGAATTGATGCAAGATGAGACAACACTGAATACACTGTGATGGATGATTAATAAGTGTATACAAGAAAAATAAGTACCTACGACACAACAGTGAACCAAGTCTTGCATAAGAAGAGGACAAACAAAGAGTTCTGATTAAGTGCGCAGATAAGAAAACATGACATGGATAATGTCATCTTGAACTTAGGATCATATGCCAATGTTCTTCCAAGCTAGACGTGCTAGATGATGGGGAAATGAATGCTAGTTTGGCCGACTATCCAATTAAGGTTGGCTAACCAACATAAGATAATACCAATCATAAGAATGGTATGAGTACCTATGAACATATATGGAGTGCACATTGTAGCTGACTTTGAAGTCATCGAGACTGTGGATAATAGTCATTCGTACCCAACTTTGCTTGGACTAGATTGGGCCTTAAATAATAATGCGATTATCAATGTGAATAAAAGAGAGATGATTTTTGAAGGAGGAGGTTTGAAGGTCACTGTGCCATTAGATCCCATGCATGAAAGAAGATACATGGAACCCAAGAGAAAGGAAATTGATAACTTATATAATATGACATCGCACATGGATGACTACATCAATCCCACTAAATATGGTGCACTTAGTTAGAGAAGCATAAGCTCTTGCGCATCAGACTCAGAGGAAGGAATTGAAAACTGGTAGCACCGATTGTATGAAGTGTCGACCAGAAGGTGTGCATGCATTACTCATTCATTACACTGGATTAGAATAGAGGTACAAGATGCACCAAAGTTTGAAGGATTAACCAAGGAAAGTTATTTTGTTAATGAATTTGAGCTGCAGATACCCAAACATCAAAGGTTATTAGCCTTAGACATTTCACTGAAAACGACCCCAACAAGATGGTGGGAAACCCACAAGGAAGGGATAGAGGATTGGCAACATTGCTAAAGGTTGATGCAGATCAGGTTTGGAACAAAGAATACTATGAAAAATTATACATGCATGAGAAATCCAAAGGATAATGTGGCATGATATATTAAAACTTGGAGGTAAGTTCCAAAGTAGGAAAAAATTCACATGTTCACACATACATTGGATACAATTCCCAGGAATTGGTATTTAGAGCTAGAAGTGCGTAGAGGAACGACGGACTGGGAGGAGCTCATTTGAAACTTTAAGGTAAAATTTAATTTTGAAGCTGAGTCACCTTTAGTAGATGCAACTTTACAAGTCATTAGAGGTAAAATTTTTATGGAAGAAGGACAAGAAGGAATAGTACCTACATGTAGTGCGCATAAAGAGTTTGTGACAACTCATGAATTGTTGGGATGTTATAACATTACCGAGGATGAAAAAGAAGAAGAAGAACCAAGAAATGAACATATATTAGATATTGAAGGGGAGCATGACATAGTAGGTCCAGTACTTGAATTTGATGCATACACGAAGCCCTTAAAGTGCGAAAAGAGAACATTGGAACGAAGGAGAAACTGAAGTTTGCAAACATTGGTGATTATTGGAATGGTGAGATTGTGGAAAATATCGCAGACCTATTGCACTAATATCAAGATATTTCCAACCACATTTTCAAAGATGAAAGGAATAAATCGAGAATTGGGAGAGATGAAGATCCTATTGAAACCAGATGATAATCCAGTAAGATAGAATCCTTACAGATTAAATCCAAAGTACAAGGAAAAAGTGAAAGTAGAGCTTGACAGGATGATAAAAGTTGGTATAATTGATACCATTGTAGAATATGAATGGAAAAGTCCAATGGTGGTTCAAGATATGAAAACATGGGGTATTCAAATTTGTGTAGACCAAAGGAAGTTGAATGATTCCTGCTTACATGACCCATTCCCGACGAACTTTACAGATGAAGTATTGGAAAACATAGGAGGACAGGAGGTCTACTCATTCACCGATGGATTTTTCAGGATACCATTAGATAAATATTACACCAAAAGACAGACATAAGATGAAATTTATGATGGAATGGGGAAGCTACCAGTACGCAATGATTCTATTTGGGTTAAAGAATGCACATGTTGTGTTTTCTAGAGTAGTTTTCACAGCCTTTAAGGAGTTTATTCATCAGTTTCTTAAAGTGTACCTAGATGATTGGACAATATTTATCATGTTGAAATATCACATAGAAATCTAAGGTTGATGCTTGATATATGTAGACAATATAAAATTTCATTAAATTTGAAGAAATGTATTTTCTGCGCACGATTTATGATACTGTTAGGTCATGTGGTATGCAAGCAAGGTTTGTTAGTTGATCTGACCAAGATAGCAATAATTGTTAATTTTCCACCACTTGAATTAGTGCGACATTTGAGAACAATAGTGGGTTATACAATGGAAATTTATTAAAGGCTATGAGTAGATTACAACCCCAATGGAGAAGTTATTGAAGAAATAAGCTAAGTTTCAGTGGAATGAAGACTGTCAAAAGGGTCTGGATGTATTGAAAAAAAAGTTAGTAACTGCACCCATTCTGGTATTCCTAGATTGGTAGAAAGAGTTTCATGTCCATGTAGATGCATCATAAATAGTGCTCGGCGCAGTGTTGGCCCATCTTGGAGAGGGCGAATTAGATCATTCGATTGCTTTTTCTAGTAGGAAGCTATCAACTACTAAGAAAAATTACATGATGACAGAAAGGGAAGGCTTTGCAATGGTTTATGACTTGTATAATTTCAAACATTATTTGTTGGGGTCCTACTTCAATATGTATACAAACCATTTTGCACTTAGATATTTAGTGAACAAGCCAATGTTGGGGGGGAGAATTTGCAGATGGTCATTTTTGTTCTAGGAGTATGATTTCAAATTTATTGTGAAGGTAGGAAAAATGAATGCAGGCCCAAACCATTTTTCATGGATACTGACAAGGGAAGACACATGGAACTTAGATGATATCTTACCAGATGCACAATTATTTTCAGTCCAAATGGTTGACGACCATTTTGTAGAAATTTTCCAATACTTGAGCACATGAGTGGCTCCATCCGATATGATAGTAGCCCAAAAGAAACAACTAGTGGTTAAAGAAACAAATTATCAGTTGATCACATGGTTATCCAAATGGATTTCGGTGGCCTCCCACCTATTCCAACTAGCTCATTTTGGTAGTTTTCTAGTTTGACAGTTTTTTCCCTAGTTTTTGGGTCCCTGGCTTGTGGAGCCGTTTTGAGGCCCTAAACAATGTTTTTTAGGGTTCCCAATAAGATTATTAACCTTTGATAATTAGAAAAAAAATGTGTAGTCCTCAGATAGGCCTTTCCAACGGGCTATCATGCGCCTAAAACAAAGATTGTATGCAAAAGTTACGACCCCGGGAAGTTGATGTACTAACTTACCCAAATGGGGCCCACATAACTTTTGGCACTTCATCTCCTAGGGTTAGGTTTTTTGGATGTGTAGGGTTTTTGACATTCATTTTTATTGTAAAAAGGCCTTTAGAGCCTCATTGTAATCATATTCTTGCAAATGATCACAACCATCACATCTCTTCTCAGAGATAAGCCACCACCATTCTAACAAGCTTGTTTTCCGCTGCATTTTACAGTTTCAACTTATTTCCTTATTGAATAGAAACCAATTTTACTGTATATTTGTTATTCTGTGTTAAGAATATTTTGATAATAATCTGTATTCATTTTTTTTTGCAAATATATTCCGAATCAGTGGTATTAGAGCGGTCTGCTCCTTGTCGTTCTTAATGCATGTCCCCAACGAGGTCAGGGTACAAAGAATTGGGTCTCGAGCTTGTTTCTCTTGAGGACAAAATCTCTCACATGCCCAAATGACCTCTCATGGAAGAAGAAAAGAAAGACAATGAGACAAGAGATCCCTTCAAAAATTTTCTCGAGGAAGCCCTCATGCAAAAAAGGAACGAGATGATGGATAATTTTTCACAAATCCTTCAGTGACTACCAACAAGTGACACATCTTCCTCAAACAGAGGCGCCACCCCCTTCAAGGTACAAATCAACTTAGATATTCCTATATTTGAAGGTCATATAGACACAAATGCGGTAGAAAAATGGTTGAATATTCTATAAGGGTATTTCTCTATCCATAACTTCTCGAATAGAGAAAATATTACTTTTGCACTCCTCAAAGTCGTCCGCCATGTCAAAGATTGGTGGGAAAATTTTTGTGAGAAAAAGGAAATAGAGTAACCCTCATTATTTACAGTCATAGTCACCTGGGATTCCTTCAAGGATGCTATTAAGGAACAATACTACCATGTTGGAAGTTATGATGGCCTGTACACAAAATGGACCACGCTACGGCAGGAAAGAGACCAAGCAGTGCCCGAGTTCACAAATATCTTCCATACCTTGCGCACCAAGCTGGGTATCAAATATTCTGAGTGACATCTGGTGCTCAAGTATTGAAGTGGTCTTCATAGATACATCCAGGATGAAATGGAGTTTTTGGACATCTCATCCTTAGGCGCGACCTATCGATATGCCATCAAAATTGAGCAGAAGATCAAACAAAAGATGCGTAAAATTTGGGTCTGGGAACCCCTCACAGAAAAAAACTAGGAAATGGAGGTCCCAACCTACAAAAAAAATGACAAAGCAAAGATAGACAACCTCAAGACAACTAGTCCAGGTTGCAAGCAAAAAAGGACACCAGAAAGACAAAGAAAGATACCGTGAAGTGGTGCGACTGTTGATTTTCACTCGAAGAAGTCACTGGTGGCTGAGGTGAAAGCCTATAAATCAAATGCAGGTTTCAACTCTGAGTCAGAACCAGAAAGGGGGAGATAGATCATAGATGCAGAACCCAGTGCTATCGTTGCTACTACCAAGATCCAGCTCGGTGAACGAGACGAGCCAGAGGAAGGTGAGCACCTTTTTCATTCACAGATGTGGTTGAAGGGTACCCCACTACACTTCATCGTTGATAGTGGTATCCAGGAGAACCTCATCTCATCAGAGGTTATCAAGAGACTCTCCTTGCTAACAATGCTGCACCTACAACCAATAATGACACCTGTCATATAACATCAAGCCCTTCAAAGACGAGGTATTGTGTGATGTTGCCCCTCTCAAATTTTGTAATGTTCTTTTGGGCCAACAGTATTTATGGAAACATCAAGATGTATATGAGTCTATGACTCTATTGGCCCTTGACCAAGTTTTGAGGAAACATTGGTTGTGTTTGACCACTTTTGGGACTTCGATGGGATGGTCGAAGATGGAGTGCCCAGGTGGAGCTGAGATTGCGAGATCTCGCTTGCTTTGCGGGCTTGTGGACCCAACAAAGGGTTTTAGGGTTTATATAATGGGTTATGGGATGTAGGCCCATGGGTTTACCCATTTTTATGCCTCTTTGTAAATGTATAAATAAGTAGCTAAGAGATTTAAGAAGTACTACTAGTTACTGATTGGCTTAGTGCATGACTAGTTGGCTTAGTGCAAGAGGTTGTAAGTTGCTTTGTGCAGGCAGACTATGTAAATTAAGGCTTTGTGCTAGTAAAGAGTTGGCTCTATGCCTTGACATGATTTTGGTACGGAGGATCTAGTGCGCAACACGTAGATCTCATGTCCTCAACAGAGTTGTATCTGTGGATTTGTGCACAGGAGCACATGAATATAAGAATATTGAAGACTAATAAAGAAGAAGAAGAAGTTGGTGGATGTAGCCCCACACTGGGGTGAACCACATATATCCTGTGTCTTAGTGTGCTTTGTGCAATGTGATTTAAGCTTAGTGCTGCTATTCTATTGTATGATGAATGTATCTGATGTTGTTGCTTAGTTATTAAAGATGAGTGAATGCTAGATATAAGCTAATGCTATGTGCTAAGTGAATGAAAGTACTTGATATTTATGGTTACTGCGCTGATCTGTAACAAGGGTTTTATCTGTGATGTGAATGAGATCCAAGAAACTAATGCATGTTGTTGGATAAGTTCTTTTCTAGATGTTATAACCACAGATCTTTGTCCCAGCCTGGTTGTAGATATCTGAGTCCTGCAACCCCCCTATCTCTACCTTGAGTGAGACTTCATCTTCTTCACAGGTGTTGCCAAAAGGGTCGGTAGTTAGGGTTTTGTTGGTGTGCTGTTGAAGCATTGAACCCTGGGTCTGCCCCTCTGCCAACAAATGGTTCCGTTGTCGGGACTTGAAACTTTGATTGCTGGGAACTGAAGAAAATGGAAAGCTTTGTGCGTAGATTTGTTGCTATAGTGTGCAATATTCTACTTGACTTGCAAAGATTTGTGACAAGAGAGAAACTGAATCTGAAAGAAAGAGTAAGATCTTAAATCATTTTGCTCCGATAAAGGTAACATAAGTGGAATTTTTTATTTTATTTTTTCTTCAAAAGTATGAATCTAGGTATGTTTGATAGATTTTTTCCTATCCTGAATGTTAGGGAACAGTTAGAAGAAAGAGTTGATCTGAATAAATTTGATATAAATAGAGAAAAACATGTTATTCCTATGCATAGAAAGAATTTTTGGACTAATAAGTGGATGCAGGAACCTAGAAAGAATTTTTGCAGATTGCAGGTCCAACATTGTGATCCTAGTGCGTAGTACAAGAAAGGCCCGAGATCATTTAAAATAAAGAGAGGAATAACACTGTGTTATAATTGCAGAAGATCAAGACATCTTGCTAAGGAATGCCCTGGTACAGGTCCTATTTGTCTTTGTTGTAAAGTTATTGGTCATAAGGTTAAGGATTTCCCAAGAATGATTTCTAAAGTTGAAAAGATGAACATGAGAGAAGAAAACTATGAAGAAGGTCAAGAAACTAAGGATCTGTTAGAGAACCAGAAAGAATCAGAGAAAGTTAGGACTATGTTAGTACAATTAAAAGAAGCAATGAATGACCACAAGGAT
Source organism: Picea engelmannii (assembly GCA_009831015.1). Taxonomy (NCBI): domain Eukaryota; kingdom Viridiplantae; phylum Streptophyta; class Pinopsida; order Pinales; family Pinaceae; genus Picea; species Picea engelmannii. The sequence goes on along the minus strand of ML783246.1, from coordinate 478,826 downwards.
GTCAGTTTGTCATAACTCTTGAAAGAAAAACATCGCATAGTCACAAGAATAGAAGACTTCGACATAGACTGTGTATTGGATGAAGAAACACATGTGAACATTATGCCAGAAAGCACTTGGGAAATTTTGTAAAAGCCTGCTATGATACCTTCATTGGGAAGGATATGATTTCTTAAAGGAAAGATGATAACCCTATGTTGAAGAGTTACTAATATACCTATGATTGCTCATGGAACATCGACTGAAGAAGAATTTGAAGTCATTAAATTTGTTGAGAACAACACCCCTTTTCCACTTTTATTAGGAAAGACTTGGATTGAGAAGGATAAAATTAGAAGGAAAGTAGAGGAGAAAGCTAGAGAAAAGAAAAAGAAAGAACTAAGGGACCTCATAACCAGAAAAATAGAGTGATTAATAGAAGAACAAGAGGATAAGTCGAAGCAGCAGAATGAAAGAGAAGTATCTGTCGAAGTTGAAAGAGCACAAGAAGATTTAAAGGACCTATCCATGCAAGAAGAAAGTATGTCCACCCAAGACCTAGTAAGCAAAGAGGTATTACGCTTGACCCCTTTGAAATAACATCAGTAGCTCGAAGTCACTATGCTACGAAAAGATAAGAATAAGAATGGAAAGAGGAACCCAAAGACTCATATCACAGGAAAGAAGGAAAGGAAACTCAGTAAGAAGAAATCCAAGCTAGAAAAACTACAGGAGGCTCCAGAAAAGACTTTGCAGGAGGCAGATCTGTAGAAGTTGAACCTTGCCGGAATAGCAGAACCACACAGAATGGGACTTTGCCACAACGAAACTATATGACCGTTGGAGGTGCTCTGATCGTTAGAATAATTCTCTGGAATGACTAGAAATGAATTTATTGACAGAAATACCATCATTGGACCGTTGGGACCACGCCATAATAGACTGATTCATATTGATTGAGGCATTCTTTCCGATCAGAGGAATCTGTTATGATGCTTGCTTATTTAACCCATTGGACGCTACGCCGGGACCACTTTTTGCTACCCATGAATATCCAAGCTAACAGAGAATCCAATGTTTCTTGCTATGCTTTCTAGACCTCTCCATCTGTTTGATTACCTCGCTTGTCTGTTTGCCTACCCGATCTCATTGGTTACAAGTGTGAATGTCGAGTGAACATAGCGAATTAGAGAATTCTGTGGAGGAGATTCTCATGGAGCTCATGGATGAAAGATTTATGTTTGTAGGAATACAGGCGTCATCGACTGGAGGACTGCAAGCATCCATGCCGACTGGATGTCATTCTAGTCAGAATTCTACAGAGAAGTGAAGAAATCACCGTGACGATCTGGCTAACATGAAGTAGATCCCATCGGTTTTGCCAGAGTACATACTGCCTTTGGTCGGCATGGTTAACCGTGACAGTATCCCACGTGAATTCGAGTACACGTTGATCATTGCGTATATACTGAAGGGGATATGCGTAATTAGAACCTAGTTAGGACACATTCCATCTCTGAATAACAATGATTTCAACCTCGGCGACAGGAAGAACTACGTGATGCTCGCACCGCATAGGTATCTGATGAAGATTACTAGGAAGAAGCCATGCATAGTTTCTTAGTCATGGATTAAGGAGATCACGCAGTCAACGATCTTGAATGTAATGAAGATCCCTCACTTTGGACAACATCAGGAGGTTTACTCCTGCGTTAAACTCCTCCTACCGTTCTATCATGGAGGATATCTATGGCTCGACAGGTGCGTCAATGTGGATTCGATGCTGATCCACCTCATCACAGGACTGAGCATGCAGGGACAGTACCCTCAACAGTTCTACCCAAGGAAGACTTCAGATTGCTCCTTGGCACAACGCATAAAGGAGGATTATGGCGATGTAGAGAAGGGAAAGAAAGGCTACAAGGTAGCCTCCATCCAAGATGGCGCAATGCATATAGATTTTCATATTATAGCTGGCAAGCTCATCAGAAAGAACCATCTGACACAAGTCACATAATTCATAGTAGACCTCGCAGGGAAGTGAGTATAAGGAATGCAAATGAACTGGGTGAGCTACCTCGTCAATGAGTTCGAGAAGGACTGTCGCAAAGCGCAGGATCATGGCTATGAATTCCATTTTAGTTGGTTACTGGTACTGATCACATTTGTCGCTTGGCAGATGCTAGAAGGAGTGACATTTCCAGAAGTTGAGACATCAGAGCCATTGGCCGTGAGGTTCTCTACCTTGTGGTATACGAATGACATGTCAAAGAAGTGGCAGTTGAACATTGTCTTCCATGATTACCACCAACAGCTAAAGCATGCTATTGAGGCATTTCCATGCATGACACCAAATACATTGCACCAGTACAAACCACTATCAAATTTCTGCGTAGATCAACACTTTATTATATCACTGCACATAGGGATGAAAGAAAGGAGGAATTATAGTCCTATTATAAGATGACCAACGAAGATATGGAGGATATCACCAAAGAATGGCCAACAAAGTTCCTTGTACTAGTTGAGGATGCAGAACTCTCTGACCCCGACATCATTAGAAGTCCCTTGGTCACCCGGGTCGAACATGATGGACATACTAGTCCGAAGAAAAAGAAGAAAAAGGAGGAAGTGCAGAACATATAACTGATGAGGAGGAAAACACCTAAGAGGAAAGTAGGTTAAATCACTCGCAGGAGGAGGAGGAGATGAAGTGAACCAAGAAGAAGGAGGGGAAGAAGGAGAAAAGAAAGACAAAGGCGAAGTTACATCACCAAAGGATCCCCCTATAGAGGCTGAAACATCGAAGAAAAGGAAGGTTTCTCCACAGAAACCCTCAACAAGAAAGAAGACCTGCGTGAATAAGCCTCAGTCAAAGAATGTTCTCATAGTGGAAGATGTCGATCTCATCATCGCAGCTGTGAAGGACGCTTTGAAGGATATCTTTAAGAGACATGGAGTGAAGCAGGAGATGTTGTATGAAAGAATATAAAAGGAGCTGAAAGACATACAAAAATCCATCCATTCGAGTCGTGTAGTACCTACTATGCCTTCTTGGTTGGAAATTGCAGAATTGGGGGATGAGCCCACCCAATTATGGATATTAACAGATGAAAAAGAGGCTCAAGTTCATTGAGTCCAAGAAGAAAAGGAGTAGGCTACATAAGCCTTGAAGAAAGAAAAGGAGGAGGTCCTAGAGCAACTTCGAGTTGCACATAAGGAGAAAGATGAAATTTGGGCGAAGTTCGAGTAGAATAATGCGAAGATACAGGAAGAAAAAGACCAGTTGCTTGCAGAGTAGACTGTGGCCAAAGAAGTGGTAACTAAATAACTTTTCTCTATTCCAGGCTTGGCATAGGAGGAACCAGAGTCAACTGATATTCAAGTAGGGAAGCTCACCAAATCCATTAAGTAGCTTCAAGCACGGATAACTGAGTTAGATTTCCAAGCAGTGCCGAGCACTCCATAAGAAGTGCATGACCAAAGGGAGGAAGCTGCCAGGAATACAGTAGAAAGAATCAGGGCACTTGCCTCAGAGTGTAAGAAACTGAGTGATCAAAGTGTGTAGAACTATCAACGCCTTGTAGCAGATCCAGAGCCAAGGAAACTAGAAGCACAACTCCAGGAGGTGCAGAAGCAGACATCCACCATGCAAGCATAGATGAAGCTACTTACTACAGTCGAGAGGATGAAAATATCATAGGAACATCGCACAGTCCAACAACAAATTACTTCCATCCAGAGCAGAGTCATGGAAGCTACACATAGATTATAGCCGGTGCAGGATGAAGCCTGTACAATTTTTGAAGAGATTGAAGGACAAGGCTCGCAGCTGGACCAGATGGTTGTGATAGTGGAACAATGTTTGGAAGGGCCTATTACAGAGCAAGTGATTCAGGATTTCTTTGAGAAGGAGGCTCCGGTGAAGCAGCAAGTCGAGGCATCTCAATCTAAGCTTGAGGCCTTTGAAGGAGCGTTGCCCAGATTTGAGTGACTCAGGATGAGTCACATGTGAGTGTTGGGGGCCTGTTGGCCCTTGATGAAGTTTTGAGGAAACATTGGTCTTGTTTGACCACTTTTGGGACTTCGAAAGGATGGTCGAAGATGGAGAACCCAGGTGGAGCTGAGATCGCGGGATCTCACTTTCTTTGTGGGCTTGTGGACCCAACAAAGGGTTTTAGGGTTTATGTAATGGGTTATGGGATGTTGACCCATGGGTTTACCCATGTTTATGCCTCTTTGTAAATGTATAAATAAGTATCTAAGTGATGTAAGAAGTACTACTAGTTACTGATTGGCTTAGTACATGACTAGTTGGCTTAGTGCAAGAGGTTGTAAGTTGATTTGTGTAGACAGACTGTGTAAAGTAAGGCTCTGTGCTAGTAAGGAGTTATCTCTATGCCTTGACATGATTTTGGGAAGGAGGATCTGGTGCACAATGCACATATCTCTTGTCCTCGGTGAAGTTGGATCTGTGGCTTTGTGCATAGGAGCAGATGAATGTAAGAAGATTGAAGACTAATAAAGAAGAAGAAGAAGTTGGTGGATGTAGCCCCACACTAGGGTGAAGAATGTATATCTCGTGTCTTAGTGTTCTTTGTGCAATGTGATTTAAGCTTAGTGTTGTTGTTCTAATGTATGATGAATGCATTTGATGTTGTTTCTTAGTGCTTAAAGATGAGTGAATGCTATATCTGATCTAATGTTATGTGATAAGTGAATGGAAGTACTTGATCTTTATGGTTACTGCGCTGATCTGTAATAAGGGTTTTATCTGCGATGTGAATGAGAATCAATAAACTAATGCATGTTGTTGGATAAGTTATTTGATATATGTTATAACCACAGATTTGTGTCCCATCCTGGTTGTAGACACCTGAGTCCTGCAACCCCCCTTCCTCTACCTCGAGTGACACTTTATTTGCTTCGCAGGTGTTGTCGAAAGGGTCAGTAGTTAGGGTTTTGTTGGTGCATTGTTGAAGCATTGAACCCTAGGTATGCTCCTATGCCAAATGACTCACAATGTTATTATTACTTTGAACAAGAAATTGTACAGGATACCCGAGGCAGTCCCACCCAATGCTATTTCCTTGATCTCTGCCAAGCAAGGCAAAAAGGTCATCTCTCAGATAGGGAAGTTTGTCTTCTTCGTGATTCACTCTCAGAGTGAGTGAAATATCACAACCACATCCAAGGTCTCCATGGCCGACCTCTCCACATAGCATAAGCAAGTGGATAAGGTCATGGAAGAATACTCAGATATCTTCTCCTCAACTACCGGGGTACCTATGCACTATCAGGTCAAGCACCCCATCAATTTGATCCCCAATACACCGCTTCCCAATGGGCCAGTCTACCACCGCTCTCTGTTAGAGAATGAGGAGATAAAGCACCATATCTAATAACTTCTCCACAAAGGGTACATCCGTCCCATCTCATCACCTTGCGGGAGCCCAATTGTGCTGGTACAAAAGAAAGATGGAACCTGGCAACTTTGCATTGATTACCGGGCCCTGAATAAAATCACAGTCAGAAACTGGTACCCAATTTCCTGAATCAACGATCTCCTTGATCATCTCATGGGAGCCAAATACTTCAGTAAGATTGATCTGAAGTCTGACTACCACCAGGTCTTGATAGAACAAAAAAATGTATGGAAGACCGTTTTCAAGTCAAAGGAAGGTCTTTTTGAATGGATGGTCATGGAATTTCATTTGAAAAATTCTCCAACCACTTTCATGAGGATGATGGATGGTATCCTTCAACCATTCATGAATAATTTTTTAGTGGTGTATCTGGATGGAATCCTCATTTACAAAAATACTTGGGAAGAACACTTGCAACATATTTAGCAAGTTCTGCACACCCTGCGACAACACCATCTCTATGCCAACTTGGAAAAATTCTCCTTTGGCATGGAAATGACTCATTAACTAGGATACATCATTGATCATCATGTCGTACATGTGGATCTAGCCAAAATCCAAGTCATTCGGGACTGGGAATCCCCAACCACACTCACTGATCTTCGAATCTTCTTGGGCCTTGCCAATTTCTACTACAGGTTTGTTTGGGATTCTCCCATATTGCATGGGCCCTCATCCAAGTAACCATGGGTGGTGGTAAGGAGAAATGTTTTTGGGGCTAGTCCCAACAACAAGCGTTTGATGATTTGAAGCAATGCTTGTGCTCAACCCTAGTACTTTCACTACTGGACCTGAAACAACCCTTTGAGATCGAGATAGATTCTTCAGACTATGCTATGGGCAATGTTCTCACTCATCACGATGATGCAGGAGCATCTCCCACATCAAGCGAGCCAGCGCGAAGACAATCAGACAACTAGACAAGTGCCAGCACAAGTTTTGAAAACACCTTGAAGTTGTTGCGTGATCTTAAATGAGCCATTAAGATGAGGCACACTTATATATTGTAATGGACCTTGAGTGGATTGCTCTCGTCCTTAGTAGATAGACGACATTTAAAGTAGTTAATGCAGGTAGATAGAAATTTAATTCTAGATTAGACTGTTCAAGAGCACAAGAGGGAAACGGGATATAGACACCCTCATTATGCTTTTGTATTATGATTGAAGTAGGAAGAGCATATAAGAGAAGCAGAGAGATGTGGGAAAACACCCATGTACAGAGCTTGAATTAATAGAAGAGGTTGATTCAAATCCATGGTTTTGTGTTTGTTCTCTATGTATGTATGCTGAATGCTATGCTCGTGAGTATTTACTTCCTATTATGCATTTACTTTATATGCTATGTATGAATGATTTCTTGCTGAGTGTTTGAAATGTGAGAAAGGAAGTAGGAGAAATGAGTTTCAATTATTTCTCTGTCTGAGCAAGGATTCCTACAAGGAGTGCAGTTGAAGTCGTCCGCAAGGAGTGTGTTGATAGAAAGCTCAGATATTTTAACTCTTGTTCTCGTTCACCCAGAATTGAAATTGGGTTATAGAAGCCGTGCAAGGAGTGTGCAGGCTAAGGAAAGTCTCAGTTGTGAATCTGAGTGGAGCATTGAAGGACTACTGCTGCAGGTGTGCACAGGGTCGAAGGTATTCAGCACTTGGAAGTGTCTGAGAGTTGCCGCAAGGAGTGCGCGCAAAAATCTTCTCTAAGACTCAGAGTCGTGAGAAAGCTCAGGAGGGATAAATCCTTTGAAACTATTGGAGATAGCATAAGGAGTTGGAGCATATCAAGTGACTCAAGGCGACAGAGTTTTGTGTCACAGGTGATTAAGTCTGGGAAGGAGTCCTTGGTTCACTTCGTGAACGTATTGAGGAGGAGAAGATAGACGGTCAGGATCTTGTGGAGAGGATTTGCGAAATCCCGCCAGCCGTCTGATCTGGTAAAGAAGCGAGGAGGATACAGTTACATCCAGAGGTTAAGCTCTAGGGATCGTGATCCGTTGGATCATCAAATGGTTACCCGTCAACCGTCTGTTTGACAGGAGTTGCGCAGGGTTTAAATCTTCGTGAGTAGAGGGGAAAATCCGGGAAGGCATAGGGACATTGAGGCATCGGGGTTCGGGAAATAGGAAATCCTGTGGACTAGAGATCGGCAAATCCATTGTGGAAATCCTGACGAGCTCAGAGCCGTTCATCTATTGGGACAGGTGGCAAGAACCAGGAGTCATCGGTATATCGAAGGTTCAGAAGTCAAGAGCCCGAGACCTTTTGAGTTCCGAAACAACGAGGGGATCATAGCCGTAGATCTCAAGAAGGACACGTGTTATGTGATCACTCAATCATAGATTTGGTCATCGGGGTTCATCGGAGTGAGTGGTTTTGATTTTTCATTTGGTGAAGTCCAAGGTTCGATCTGAATAGCCCATCATTCGGGATGCACGTCGGAAGATCTGAAGAAGTCGGGGTTCGGCAATTCGGGAGTCCTGGAGACAAGGGAAATGTTGCATTAGGAATTGTGATATCGTGAAACGTGATATCCCGACAGCTAAAGGAGTGTGGGCCATAGGAATCGGTGAGAGGACAAGTGGCATACTATTTCAGAATTCAGGGAAAGGAAAGTCCCGAAACCATAGACACAGGACTCGCGAAGTCCGATTTCCCGATAGAAGAAAGGGAGATCCTGTGAGAGAGTTGTTGTGGGTGAAAATTTCCCGATAGGTAAATAGAAGAGCCTTTCAGTTCTTCGAGCCGAGGAAGGAGGAAGGATCCTGTGAGCAGACGTGCCTGAGGAGCACGCCTACGTCAATTGGTATCATAGCTTAGAAAAGATTCTTTGCTTTCTATAGTAGGGAAAAGGAAGATTCACCATGCCGTCGAGGAGGAGAGATAGACAATCACCCGATCCAGAGGAGGAAAGGGAGACGTCCAGGGGAAGGGGTAGATAGGTGCAGAACCCAAAAGTAGAAAGGGATCTGCATAACATACGTGCCAGACTTGCGGACGTGGAGATAAGACAAAAACACACAGTTGATGTAGGAGATATCAGTGAGTTCGAAAATGAAGATGATGCTGAACATGGAGAAGAAGTCACAGTAGAAGATGCAGCAAATGAGCGCTTGCTTAAAGATGTTGCTAGAATGGGTGCAAAGGCGAAGATGGAAATTCCAGTTTATGAGAGAAATCTGGATGTAGAAGAGCTTCTAGACTGGATTAGAGCTCTAGACACATATTTTGACTATGAAGATGTCAAAGAGGACAAGAAGGTCAAGCATGCCATCACGAGATTAAAAGGACATGCAACATTGTGGTGGGATGAACTACAAGCAGACAAGCGTTGCCAAGGCAAGCAAAAAATTAAGAGCTGGGACAAGATGATTGCAAAGATGAAGGAAAAATTCATCCCCAGGGATTACCAGATTACTCTGTTTAGGAGAATGTAGAACTTGAGACAAAAACTGATGTCAGTGAAGGAATACACTAAGGAATTTTACAGGTTGAATATCAGAGTAGGTCATCGTAAAAGCAATGATGAAAAGGTAGCTAGGTACATGAATGGCCTGAGATATGAGATTCAGGATGAGATAAGTATGTTGACCATCCGAATGGTGGAAGATGCTTATCAGATGGCTTTGAAAGCAGAAGAGAAGCTGAGCCGAAAGAAAAGTCAAAGAGGTAGAGGCAGAAGTCAACCCAGAGGAAAATCAGTTTCCCAGGATAAATTCCAGAAGCCCAAGGAGGACTAGAAGAAACCTCAGACTCGAACTGAGAGAGGTGGAAGCTCACAGCGAGGGAAATATGATGAACAGAGAGGACAACATACTGATCAAAGAGGAGGGTATGCTGATAATAATACTTTTCCTCATACTAGAGGTAGGGGAAGAGGAAGAGGTGGAGTAATTACATGCTTCACATGTGGAAAGAATGGACACAAGTCTTATGAGTGTCCAAAGAAAAAGAAAGAAGGTGGAGAGACTCACATCGCCGAAGCACAGAGGCAAGATGTCGAGGCAGAAGACGCTGAAGGCGAAAGATTGTTGATGATGCGAAAAGTCCTTTTGACACCTGAGAAGGAGGTGGAGAGTTCAGTCCAAAGGACTAGACTTTTTAGGACTGCTTGCAAAACCAAGGATAGGGTATGCAAGGTCATTGTAGACAGTGGAAGCACAGATAATATCGTTTCAACCGAGATGGTAGAAAAGCTGGAGCTGGAGATGATTGAACATCCGAGCCCATACAAAGTTTCATGGCTACAAAAAGGACATCAGGTAAATGTCACTAAACAATGTTTGGTTGAATTTAAGATAGGAGGATATAATGATAAGATCTTGTGTGATGTTATTCCCATGGATGTTTGTCATCTATTGCTGGGTAGACCATGGCAATATGACAGGAATGTGATTCATGATGGGAGAATGAACACATATACCCTGGAGAAGAATGGGAGGATACACATGTTGCTTTCGATAAAGGAGAAGGAAATGAAACCAGAAGTAAGCAACACAATACTTCTCATGAGTGGGAAGGAACTCCTTAATGAGGTTAAGAAGAAGGAGGATCCACAATTCATTGTGGTCAGAAAACGAAAGATTGTTCTGACTAGCACACAAGTGGATGATTTACCAGAAGAGGTTCAGGAACTGCTGGAAGAGTTCGCTGATATAGTAGTGGAAAAATTACCTCGTTCGTTGCCCCCGATCAAAAGTGTGAGTCATCATATTGACCTCATACTAGGAGCTAGTTTACCAAATAAATCTGCGTACATATTGACGCCACAAGAGAATGAAGAGGTCAAAAGACAAGTCTAGGATTTGTTGGACAAAGGTTTGTTCAGGGAGAGCTTGAGTCCATGTGATGTTCCAACAGTACTCAGTCCGAAGAAAGACGGAGGCTGGAGGATGTGTACTGACTCAAGGGCGATCAATAAGATAACCATTAGGTACAAATTTCCATTGCCGAGGATGGATGATCTGATGGATTTCTTAAGTGGAGCAAGGTATTTTTCAAAGATTGATTTGAAAAGCAGTTATCATCAAATCCGCATGAGAGAGGGTGATGAATGGAAGACTGCATTCAAAACCAATGAAGGGTTGTATGAATGGCTTGTTATGCCGTTTGTCTTAACAAATGCACCGAGTACCTTCATGAGGTTGATGAATGAAGTCCTGAGGGAGTTCATCGGGAAATTTGTCATTGTGTATCTGGATGACATACTGGTGTACAGTAAAACAATGGTGGAGCATCTGAAGTATTTGGCTACAGTGATGCAGAAACTACAGTAGGAGAAGCTGTTGATAAACAGGAAAAAGTCCTCGTTCATGAAGACAGAGCTCATTTACTTGGGGTTTGTTATTTCGGCAAATGAGTTGAGGATGGATCCAGATAAGGTGGAAGTGATTAAAAATTGGCCATCACTGAGGAACATATTTGAGGTGAGAAGTTTTCACAGATTGTCTAGTTTCTACCGAAATTTCATCGGAAATTTTAGTGGAATTAGTGCAGCAATGATGGACACAGTGAAGAAAGGACATAAATCTTTTCACTAGATTGAAGAGGCTGAGAAAAGTTTCAATTTGTTGAAGAGGAAGATCACAGAACAACCAATTCTGGTGTTGCTGGATTTCCAGAAGACATTTCAGGTGAAATGCGATGCAAGTGGATTTGCGATTGGGGCAGTCTTGAGTCAGGAAGACAGGCCAATAGCATAATTTAGTGAGAAGCTGAATGAAGCAAAGTTGAAGTACTCTACTTATGATAAGGAGTTTTATGCTATCATCCAGGCATTGAAAAAATGGAGGCATTACTTGGTCCCGAAAGAATTTGTTTTGTACAGTGACAATCATGCACTGCAGTTTGTGACTCAAAAGGAAAAGTTGAATCATAAACATGTCAAATGGGTTGAGTATATGCAGAATTTCACATTTGTGATTAAACATATTTTTGGTACTGCTAACAAAGTTGCTGATGCTTTGAGCAGGAAGTGTTTACTGTTGCATGAGTTCAAAGTCAAAACGCTGGGTTTTGATGATCTCAGGGACATGTACGCAGATGACCAGGATTTTAAAGAAGCGTATGAAGCAGCTAAGAATCCAGTTCTCAGAGATAGCAGCAAATGGGCCGAATACATGATCCAGGAAGGATTGGTGTTTAAGGGTAATCAACTTTGTATTCCAAAGAGCTCCATGAGGGACAATCTACTGAAGGAGAAACATAGTGGAGGACTGGCCAGACATTTTGGACACGACAAAACGTTCTCGAAGCTGAGAGAATCATACTTTTGTGCAAGGATGTGATTAGAGGTCAAGAGATTTGTAGACAGATGCAGAATTTGCCAACATTCAAAGGGAAGAAAGTAGAATGCAGGTTTTTATCAACCATTACACATACCTGAGAAGCCATGGGATGAAATTAGCATGGATTTCATATTGGGGTTGCCAAGGACGCAAAGAGGATTTGATTTGATCTTTGTGGTGGTGGATAGATTTTCCAAGATGGCACACTTCATTCCATGTCAGAAAACCAGTGATGCAACTCACATTGCAAATCTGTTTTTCAAAGAGGTCATTCGACTTCACGGCTTGCCAAGGACCATAGTTTCGGATAGAGATACGAAGTTCATAGGGAATTTCTAGAGAACCTTATGGAAGAAACTGGGAACTAACTTGGTATTTAGTTCAGCTTATCATCCTCAGACGGATGGACAGACAGAAGTGGTAAACAGAAGCCTGGGAGACTTGCTGAGAAGCTTGGTGATAGAGCACCACAGCCAGTGGGACAATGTATTGCCGCAGGCTGAGTTTGTGTATAAAGACTCAGTGAACAGAAGTATAGGAGAGAGTCCATTTCAGATTGTTTATGGCATATAGCCGAGGGGAATTTCTGAATTGAGGGATTCAGAACAGAATGCAACTAGGAGCACTAGTGCAGAAGATTTCGCAGAAGTGATGAAGGAACTTCACAGCCGAGTGAAGGAGCGGTTGCATAATTCAAATCAGGAGTACAAGCGCAGATCCGATCAACATAGAAGACAACTTCAGTTTGAGGTTGGTGATTTGGTTCTGGCACATTTGAGAAAGGAAAGGTTCCTGAGAGGAACACATAATAAGTTGAAGATGAAGAAAATCAGACCATGTAGGGTCTTGAGAAAATTTGGGGCGAATGCTTATGAGATTGAATTAACCAATGGGATCAGAATCTCTCCGATATTCAATGTCTCAGATTTATTCCCATATAAACCTGAGGACGCAGAAGTAGAAAATGAGCAGCTAGTGATCCAGTGGAAAAAGCAAATGCCAGTTGCAGAGAAGTCATAGATGGAGTGCATATTGGACAAGAAAGTGAGCAAGAGGACCAGGCGGAAAGAATACTTTGAGTATCTGGTCAAATGGAAGAACCATCTAGTGGAAGATGCCAGTTGGGAGACTGAAGCGGAGATACAGAAGCATGGATAGACTGTGCAGGAGCTCATGGATAGGAGCCCATGAAAGTTTTCAAGCGAGGGAGTATGATGCAGGAGCATCTCCCACATCAAGCGAGCCAGCGCGAAGACAATCAGACAGCTTGACAAACGCCAGCACAAGTTTTGAAAACACCTTGAAGTTGTTGCGCGATCTTAAATGAGCCATTAAGATGAGGCACACTTGTATATTGTAATGGACCTTGGGCGGATTGCTCTCGTCCTTAGTAGATAGACGACATTTAAAGTAGTTAATGCAGGTATATAGAAATTTAATTCTAGATTAGACTGTTCGAGAGCGCAAGAGGAAAATGGGATATAGACACCCTCATTGTGCTTTTGTATTATGATTGAAGTAGGAAGAGCATAGAAGAGAAGCAGAGAGCTGTGGGAAAACACCCATGTACAGAGCTTGAATTAATAGAAGAGGTTGATTCAAATCCATGGTTTTGTGTTTGTTCTCTGTGTATGTACGCTGAATGCCATGCTCATGAGTATTTACTTCCTATTATGCATTTACTTTATATGCTATGTATGAATTATTTCTTGCTGAGTGTTTGAAATCTAAGAAAGGAAGTAGGAGAAATGAGTTTCAATTGTTTCTCTATCTGAGCAAGGATTCCTGCAAGGAGTGCAGTTGAAGTCATCCACACGGAGTGCATTGACAGAAATCTTAGATAGTTTAACTCTTGTTCTCGTTCACCTAGAAGTGAAATTGGGTTATAGGAGCCATGCAAGGAGTGTGCAGGCTAAGGAAAGTCTTAGTTGTGAATCTGAGTGGAGCATTGAAGGACTGCTGCTGCAGGTGTGCACAGGGTTGAAGGTATTCAGCACTTGGAAGTGTCTGAGAGTTGCCGCAAGGAGTGCGTGCAAAAATCTTCTCTAAGAATCAGAGCCATGAGAAAGCTCAGGAGGGATAAATCCTTTGAAACTATTGGAGGTAGCATAAGGAGTTGGAGCGTATCGAGTGATTCAAGGCGACGGAGTTTTGTGTCACAGGTGATTAAGTCTGGGAAGGAGTCCTTAGTTCACTTCATGAACGTATCGAGGAGGAGAAGATAGAAGGTCAGGATATTGTGGAGAGGATTTGCAAAATCCCACCAGCCATCTGATCTAGTAAAGAAGCGAGGAGGATACGGTTACGTTCGGAGGTTAAGATCTAGGGATTGTGAGCTGTTGGATCATCAAACTGTTACCCATCAACCGTCCATTTGATAGGATTTGCGCAGGGTTTAAATCTTCGTGAGCAGAGGGGAAAATCCGGGAAGGCATAGGGACATTGAGGCATCGGGGTTCGGGAAATCGGAAATCTCGTGGACCAGAGATCGGAAAATCCATTGTGGAAATCCCAATGAGCTTAGAGCCGTCCATATGTTGGGATAGGTGGTAGGAACCAGGAGTCATTGGTATATCGGAGGTTCAGAAGTCAAGAGCCCGAGACCTTTTGAGTTTCAAAACAACGAGTGGATCATAGACATAGATCTCAAGAAGGACACGTGTTGTGTGATCACTCAATCAGAGATTTGGTCATCGGGGTTCATAGGAGTGAGTGGTTTTGATTTTTCATTTGGCGAAGTCCGAGGTTTGATCTGAACCGCCCATCATTCAGGACGCACGTCGGAAGATCTGAAGAAGTCGAGGTTCGGCAATTCGGGAGTCCTGGAGACAAGGGAAACATTGCATTAGGAATTGCAATATCGTGAAACGTGATATCCCGACAGCTAAAGGAGCGTGGGTCACAGGAATCAGTGAGAGGACAAGTGGCATACTATTTCAGAATTCAAGGAAAGGAAAGTCCCGAAACCATAGACACAGGACTCGCGAAGTCGCGAAGTCCAATTTCCCGATAGAAGAAAGGGAGATCCCGTGAGAGAGTTGTTGTGGGTGAAGATTTCTCGATAGGGAAATAGAAGAGACTTTCAGTTCTTCGGGCTGAGGAAGGAGGAAGGATCCTGTGAGTGGACGTGCCTGAGGAGCGTGCCTGCGTCACATGACCACCCCATGGACTATCATAGTGAGACACTATCCCATGCTATTTGTAAGTACCCTACTTATGAAAAAGAAATGTACTCCATTGTGCAAGCCTACTGCCAGTGGAGACATTACATTCTTGGGAAGGAGACAATCATCCACACTGATCATAAGCCACTGCAGTTCATGTAGACACAAGGAAAATTGTAGAATGACCATCATCAGAAGTGGTCCACATACTTGCAAAAATTCCACCTCAACATCAAGTATAAAACAAGAAGAAAAATTGCATCGTTGATTTCCTCAGCAGACCACCAGTCACGATACTCACCATGATGCTAGACTCTTGTGGCCATGAGACCTCTAGATGGTCCCAACTCTATGAGATAGACCCAAACTTCACCACCACCTACCAAATGTTGGACGCAAATGAAATTGTCACTAATTTCCATATTCAAGACGAGATGATGTGTCGTTTGGGCCATATCTGCGTTCCAACAAGCGAGTGAGTGAAGCTAATCTAGGAAGCCCACTAAAGCCAGGTGGTAGGATGCTCCGGTGTTGAAAAGATAGTGGCAATGCTGCAGAAACATTTCTACCGGACGAAACTTTGACATGAGCTCAACAAGTATATTAGGTCCTGCACTACCTACATGATTGCCAAACCGACCACTAAGAAACAAGGCCTGTACACCCCTCTGACTACTCCTACCAGGCCATGGGAATCCATCTCAATGGACTACATGTTAGGCCTCCCATCCACCAAGTGGGGAAATAAATGTGTTTTTGTGGTTGTGGATCGCTTTTCTAAGATGGTGATTCTTGCTGCTTGCAAGAAGAACATCACAACAGAGGCCACTGCCAAGCTCTTCTTTGAACAAGTCTGGGTACATTTTGGAATCCCACAAACCATTATCTCAAATCGAGATAATCAATTTCTCAGCACAGTCTGGTCAAGCCTCTGGTCACTGCTAGACACCAAGCTCACCAAATACGTGACCTTCCACCCCCAGATAGATGGCCAAACCGAGGTCATAAATCGAATGATCGTGCATATTCTATGCATTTATAATTACAAGCACCTTTTCACATGGGATGAGAGTCTCCCCTATGTTCAACATAGCTACTACCGAGCCCTGCATATCTCAACTAACCACAACCCCTTTCAGGTGGGGTCAGGATTCCAACCAATGGGTCCCATAGATGGTTCACTACCCCTTGCAGTCACCTTGGTTGACTCATCTTCTACACCAACTGAAGTTGAAAAAGCCACCCGGTTTAGTGAGCGAATCCAACACATATAAAAACAGGTTCAAGATATCCTACATAAGTCCAATGACAAGTACAAGTAGCGACATGATCAACACCGGGTGCCACATAAGTTTCAGGTGGGCGACAAAGTTTGGTTGCACTTGTAGAAAGAGCGCCTTACAGGACCCCATCAGAAGCTTCTCCCACTCTGTTATTGGCTGTACACCATCACCAAGGATGTGGGTGATAATTATTTCGAGCTCAACATTCCTCCTTTCCTAGGCTTGCACCCAATGTTCAACGTGGATATTCTTTGACCGTATTTCCCACCATTATTGGACACCTAAGAGATAACAGAACAACTGACACCAACCAAGCTCAAACCCGACTGCATAAAACAAGAATCCAGTGATCATATTGTGGACAAACAGATCAAGGGCACTCACCAACAAAGGATCCAGCTTTATCAAGTTGTCAAATCAGGGAAACTCCTGCACCAAGGCAAGTGGCTCACCCGGGGCCAAATTCAATAGAAATTTCCTCATTTGATGGAGGAACTCAACGCAATGGAGACTGTTGCTTCATAAGAGGGGAGGATTGATCCAGATGGTTTTCGGTGGCCTCCCAACTATTCCAACTGGCTCATTTTGGTAGTTTTCTAGTTTGGCAGTTTTGTCCCTAGTTTTCGGGTCCCTGACTTGCAGGGCCATTTTGAGGCCCTAAATAACGATTTTTAGGGCTCGCCATAGGAAAAATAACCTTTAATAGACAACAAAAAAATGTGTATTCCTCGGGTAGACCTTTCCAACTGGCTATTGTGCACATAAAATGAAGATCATATGCAAAAGTTACGACCCTGGGAAGTTGATGTACTAACTTACCCAAACAGGCCCCACATGACTTTTGAAGCTTCATCTCCTAGGGTTAGGTTTTTTGGATGTCTAGGGTTTTTGACATTCCTGTTTATTTTAAAAATCCCTTCACAGCCTCATTGTAATCATCTTCTTGTGAATGATCATAGTCGTCACGTCTCTTCTGAGAGATAAGATGCCACCATTCTAGCAAGCTTGTTTTCCGCTGCATTTTACGGTTTCAACTTATTTCCTTATTGAATAGAAACTAATTTTATTGTAGATATGTTATTTTTTTTTTTATAAGTAAGAAGTATATTATATCAGGAACCTGCCATAGGCAAAAAAAGTGTTACAAAACATAGTATCTGGTCTGCTGAGACTTCCAGACTGCCCCAACAGAGGGGAAACCAGCCTAGTCAGCAACCTTATCAGCTTAAACAAAGTAGTAAGCATGTAGTATAAAGTTTAAAGATAAAGTAGATCTCCAGCTGGAGCAGCAGACAGATAACAAGATTTGTAAACTAACTTAAACTAGACACTTGGCGCATAACCTGGCCAGGTGGCGTTGAGGTCGCCTGTCCAAGGTTCCTCTTCCACAATTTCTGTCCCATCGCCCCATTGCACCTCGAGCTCCTCCTTCTTCCCGACTCCAAGGTCGTTCCCCGCCATGTCTTGCGCAACCTCGGTAGCGTTACCAGTTTCCTGCATGGGTGGAGCTGTTGCCTCCTGCATAATTATCTCTCCAGCCGAGGTGGGTGCGCTCTGTGCCTGTGTCGAGGTCGCATGCTCCTTTGCCTCATTGTTGGCTGTGTCTGCTTCGGGTGCCTTCTCAGAGGTGGCGGCTACCGGGGTCGAGAGGAAGGTCTCATGCAGCGAGGATAGGAGCTGGAGGAAGAGGGAGACCTTCTCATTCGACAACTGCAACCGGAATTGAAGGTCCTCAACTCCCTGTCGAAGCTCGAATACCAGGCCGTAGAGAATGGCCAATTTATCTGTTACCAGGTCCCTCGTAGCTGTGTCAACGAAGGAGGTTCCAGAGTTTCCAAAATCCCGCCTTGGAGGTGGTGGCGCTGCTTCTACAGTTCTGGGGAGAGCCGAATGCTGAGCAGAGTGTTGTGCCTTCCCAGTGGGAGCAAGGAGTAAAGGCAGTGAAGAGAAAGGCGACTGGAGAATCTAGTCCAGAGAGTTAAAGCCTGTAGTCGACTGAGTTGGAGGAATGTGGCTAGGCTCCGCCACCTGGTGATGACAGAGAGGTGCAGAAGGAGACGCATCACGCGAGAAAAAAGAAGGGCACCGAGGTCTCCACGGAGAGCCTCGCCGTGGTTTTCCTCTCAAGCACCGCTTATGCTTAGGCATCGTGTACACGCAGAGATGGCCGTAGCGGGGAGCCTCCGGGGACCAGTAAGTGCTCTCAATAGTCGNGAAGCCAAGACAACAGAGAGTAGCAGTGGATACAATCACCCTAGCCATAATAAAATGCAGAGGTCGAGGGCAGTAAACTCGCCTTCCCATCGTCATTAAGCTCCATTAATATTCCCGGAGGGTGGCGAACGGAGGCACGGGCCCATCACGTGGCTCTGTGCCTCGTTGGCACCCGCCTTGATCCTGTCTGTGCCATCTGGCCGTCACTGAAACCCCATCCGGGGATATTGTAGATATGTTATTATGTGTTAAGCATATTTTGATAATAATCTGTATTCATTTTGTTCTGCAAATATATTCCGGATCACATGGAATTTATATAAGTTAGGCATAGATGGGATACTAGGATAGTGCGTGCTAGAACATGAAAGACCCATGATCTTAACATAGGAACATGATGGAACTGCAGGAGAAAATTATGGAGTAAAGGTGAAAACACAAAATATATTGTGCACATGAATATGGTGGACTACCCTCCATGAGGACACGAGGGCATATTTCCAGAACTACGACGTTTTCCAGAGAGTAGGAAGACCATCACGAAGGGATGGGATGTCCTTGAATCTGCAAGTTACCTTGCAGGTGTTTGAAAAATGGGCAGTCTATTTTGTTAGGTCGATTAACCCACCAGTGAGAAGAACATGAGCCAGATACATAATTACAATGAAAAACTACTTGAAAATATGGGCATAAGGAGAACTAGTTACAGATTGCAGCGTAGAGACAACTTTACAGTTCTTGTTTGAGAACATAGTCACAAGGTTTGGGTGTCCTAAAGTACTTATGAGCGACCAAGGGACTCACTTCTTGAAAAATACAATTGTGGCAGTAACAAAAGAGCTCCAGATAAAACATCGAAAGAGCACTCCATATGACCCACAAGCAAATGGAACTATGGAGGCGTTCAACAAGATACTAGAAAATGTACTGACCAAGGTGTGAAACATAGGTAGAGATGTCTGGGATTGAAGGATTCTTGCAGTGATTTGAGCTTACAGAAACACATGCACGAAGTTGACAGAAAAAAAAAAAAAATTTAGATTAGCATATGGTCAGAAGAAATAATGGCCATGGATTTTCTTGTATCGAGTCTGCGCATTGCTGTGATGACTGACCTTATGGATTTCGACGCAATAGAAGAAATACTATCAAAATTACTAGTGCTAGAGGAATATCAGTTTATAGAAGGATTCCAACAATAAGTACATAAAGCATGAGAAAAGGTATGGCACGATAAAAAAATCAAGAAAAATAATTTCTAGACAAGAGATCTAGTACTTCTTTATGAAAACAAGTTCTTATAACACCCAGACAAGTTCAGGATGCACTAGCTAGGGCCATACGTGATTATATATGTGACTGACATAGGTGTTGTTCAGTTAGAGTAGTTGGATGGACAAGTTGTGGAAGGAATAGTGAATGGGAGTCAGATGAAACTGTATAGGGATGACTGTGCTTTCACGCACTAAAGGAGATGTGCAGGTTAAAATTGTATCATAGTGTATGATAAGAAGAAAATATAGAAAAAGAAAGAAAAAGTAGGTGAAACAGGAAAAAGTAAGAAACCGGTTAAGAGAAGAGGATGAAAGTTGAGGAGGCAAAGAAGTTTAGTTAGTAAAGAGGAAAAGTAGGAAACCATCAAAGATGAGAGAAAATTCAGTTGAAGGATGCACAATCAAAGAAATAAAAAATGCACATAAGCAAGAGATCATGCAGAGAGACGAGACTGTGCAGATGAAAACTAAGAGTATTTAACACAATCCATGATAGGACGTGCAATAAAGAGTTATCATAACAAAAGAGTAGTGGCGTTGCATAACATTAAATACATAAGATCTTAAATTTGAATGGAGAATTCTCCAAGGATACAGAGTGATAGAGCAGTAAAAGCAGGTAATAAATGGCAACCATTAGTGGATTAGACAAAGAGTTTAGGTGCAAAGGGAAACTACAGCTGGAAACAGAGTATA
The DNA here is from genome assembly GCA_009831015.1 of Picea engelmannii. Classification (NCBI taxonomy): domain Eukaryota; kingdom Viridiplantae; phylum Streptophyta; class Pinopsida; order Pinales; family Pinaceae; genus Picea; species Picea engelmannii. The sequence goes on along the minus strand of ML783246.1, from coordinate 458,511 downwards.
AAAGTAATCCAAGGGAAACACGGGAAGATTATTGTTTGTCAAATATTACATCGAAAGCCGAAGATTATACAGTCGAAGAGCCAAATTTATAGAGCCAAAGTAAAAAACAGAGTCCCAGAACCAGTTGGAATTTGAGACCAACGTTGCAGAGGAAGATGGCACCTAAGGAAACAACAACATCAACCTCCATATCGAAGAAACCACACAACTAGCCTGTAACACTGCTGGTAGTCGAAGAAACACAGGGAGCCTCATCCTCATCCAAACCATTTCCCAGGGATTATATCTCGTCGAGAAATGCATCAACAAAACATGTCCATTTACAGAAGGAGGAAATGTACCCATTAGTTGAGTCACTGATTCCAAAAGGAGTCATAGTAGAAGGGGATATGTTAGGTATGATACCAGCTCTGAAATACACTGAGCATGATATCACTGATGAAAATAAGTTTCAAGAGCTTGTACCCAATAATTTTATGATTAAATCCATTAGTTATTAGACCCACATGATCATCATAGAACCACATGTGTGGGATAGGGGGTTGCAGAAAGCAGGTCTTCTAAACCTATTTGACATACCACATTTTGGAATGAGCTAGGAGATCAATGCATGCACGAAAATGCTGCTAATTTGTGTGCATGGAGGATACCTATGGCTTGACAAACCAATATCCATTGATACTGACTTAATAGTACACATTAAAAGTCTTCCATCACAGGGGAAAGACCCTGCATCCTTGTTTTTGATAAGAATAATGAGAAATATCTCACTAAGAGAATGAAAGAAACATTTCATACATTCCGTGGAAAACATGGTGTAGATGTCACTAGCATATGCAATCCGACAGTAAGGTTTATGATGAAAGCCTTAGCTTGTAAAGTGTTGAGGAAATGTAGAATATATCAAGTGTATACAATGATTATAGTGGCCGTAGAATGATGTATAGAGGGTGTCCAAATGAACTAGGAAACATTTTTGTTAAATCAATTTTTGATTGATTGCCAGGAAGCCAATGAAAAGGGAAAAAAATTCCACTACTCTTGGTTATTGATCCTAATCACGCTATCAACCTGGAGAGAGCCAGACAATAGTTAGTTTCTAGGCATAAAGGAGAATCCTTTCTTATTCGTGTTCTATTAGAACCTTTGGTACATGAAACATAAGGTGCACCAGATGGACACTAATGTTGCATTCTATATCTACAAGGAAACTATCAGAGACAACATATATAGGACCTCGTGCATACTACTACAGGTGGCTGAGGAATACAAGGAAATGGTGCATTTTAAGGAAGGGAGCCAAAAAATGTACATTCAAGTGAAGAAAGACCCATACCAATAGTTGAATCCCACACTATACATATTGACATAAGAGGAGATGTGCAACATTATGAATGATTGGGATGATGACTGTAAGATTCCACCCGTAGAGACAGAACCATTAGCTTAGCCAAACCTGAAAATATATGATGTCGATGAGGAGGAGGAAGAAGAATAAGAGGATCAGGACAAAGGGAAGGGCATAGAGGATCCAACACCACCACTAGAACCACACCATGACTAAAAGAGAAAAGAGCCAGAGATAGGGAGACCCGAACATCAACAACCAAAGCACAAATACATTAAGGAAGTCACTATTCAGGCACTGAAAAAATAATATTTGGAGAATATAGGTGACCAGGTAAAAGAAGTCACTGACAATGCATTTCAGTTCATAACACAACAACATGAAAATATGAACAAACATATGTAAGAACAAATGGCATAATTGTGACAACTATTCGAAGCCACGAACATCGCACCATGGTGACATATGAAGGAAGAACCAACAACCAACACTACCAATATTGGAGAAGTAGGACCAACGATATCCCAGTCCTTGGAATTCATAGGAGAGAGAAGCCTAATTTAGCTAGTAACAGGGGTATTCAAGTTCCCCACGACAAAAATTCAAGAATAGGCCAGAGCATTAGGTCACATAGACCTAGTTCTCTCACAACTACAAATGGATGTATTAAAGGAGATACAAATGATCAAAACACAAGAGCTGAACGTGTGCACCGAGAAGACATCCAGTGAGCTAGTAAAAATTACAACTGAGAATGTTGCATTAGAGACAGAGTACAACAACGTGAAACAAGAGTGCGATGAGGCCGTGCAGAAACTAGAATGCATGCAAAAATAATTAAAGAGAGTTTATCAATAAATACCATAGGTGTAGGCCAAGAAGGAGGCCCTAGTGGAATATCATGTCACAAAGATAAGTAAAGCCATTCAAGGCTTCTTCACATGCACAGTTGATCTAGAAGCATGTGTGACACCAAGTACTGTACTTGAAGAGAGGGAGACGAGGAAGAAAATTGTGACAACAATGGTGGATAATATAAATAATATAGAATTAGAATGTTCACAACTATATACCGAGACTATAGGTGTTTGGAAACAACTGAATGAAGACATGGTACAACAGGAGATCAGTCAGAAGATTCAGACTGTGCAGTGAAAGGTGAAAGAATTACAAGCAACAATGGGAACATTATTGCCAGTAGAGGTGGTAACTGCAATGAATGATAACCAAAAGTTGTATTCAGGAATGAATTAGCTAAGGTTGGAGTAGCACGCTCACACACAACATACGTAAGTCTTACAGGAAGAAGCATACAGAGAGACAACGACCCTAACAACAACTCAAGGAATCATCAAACAAGTAGTTGAGGAAGGTGTCAAGAGGGTGCAAACTCATGTTACTGCTGAAATAGTAGAATTTTTTTGCAGAAGGAACTCAAGGTCAAGGAAAAGGATGAAAAAAAAAGGCGACCTTTGAAGTGTTCATGGCGCACTGGAAGCATGCCTGAGTGGCTCGGGACGAGCCACATGTGAGTGTTGGTGGCATGTTGGAGAGGTAGTTTGGATAAGTTTGGAGATCTGCACCAAAATAAAGTCAAAGAGTTAAAAGCAGTTAGAATATGGACCAAAGTGCGTGATGAGAGTAGAATTAAAGGAGTCAAAGAGGGTGACAAAAGGATGTGCATCGGAGTAGTGAAAAAAGTGCGTGATGAGAGTAGAATTAAAGGAGTCAAAGAGGGTGACAAAAGGATGCGCATCGGAGTAGTGAAAAAAATACGGAAAATGGTTATAAACCATTGGATTTTGGGGGACATTTTGTCCACTTTTGTATAAATATGTAAATGGTTTTTGGGGAAAGGGGTGTGTTCGACATATGAAAATTTCCTAGTGCTTCTTGGGTAAGGGAGTCGAGTGAAGGAAGAAGTCTCAGGTATGACTAAGGAGTGAAATCACACTGTAGTAGAGCGGCTAGGTAGGTTTGGGGTGATGTTACTATTGTATATTTTGTAGTGCAGTGCACAATTGTAAGAAACTACTAATGAATAATATAAGAAGTCCACTGTTGTGGAAGTAGCCCAAGTTGGGTGAACCATGTAAATCTATGTGTTGTGATGTGTTGTATTTTCTACTTATGATGTTTTATGATATATGCTAGATGTATGGCTCATATATGATGTTATAATGTCACAAACATATTATGTTGAATGATAACATAATTATTAAGTAATGGAAACTGTGCACATGAGTAAATGGTAGCAAGGAACATGAAAAATGCCTCACTTCCCCTCATCACTGTAGAACCTTGGTTCTTGCAACCCCTTTAGATGCCTCGGGTGAGTCTTCACTTGCTCCATAGGTGATGCCGAAAGGGACGATGTCTAAGGGGTTTGTTGGTAATTTAATGTTTAACATCGAGTATGCTCCCTGCACACCAACAAGGGGGTTTTATTCATGGGTTTTAAATCCCAAATATTTTGGCTGATTTTTAATTGCTGAGTGAACCTTTTATTTTTTTCTATTGAGTGTTCCCAAAGCCAATCATTGAATTCATGTAATAGGTTGGGTGAGAAATTCATCCCACTTAGTTATGACAACATGGGTTGAGTGTAATCATCCTTTTTGGGGAAGAGTGAGAGTCAAGCAAGCAAGGGATAATAAGGAAACTTGTATGGAAAAAGAGGGAAAATTTTACATGAATATTTAGGGCAGAAAGAGGGGACACGAGTCTTGTGAAGAGCACCAAGAATGATTTCCTTGAAGGAAACCATTATTGGGATATTTTTATGCTGGAAATGTGGCCCATGTGCCTGTAAAACGAGCTATAATCTTGTTTTGTGTTTTCCTGTTGAGAAAATGGATCAAGAACCTTTTGAAGGATGCTATGAGAATTCCACCATCATATATAGTATCCACATCGTATGGTCCCAACCATCGTGGTGTGGAATTTACCTTTAAAATACTTATATCGTGAATCAAACAGAAGGGCCCAATATCCTTCTTTAAACTTCTTTCTTTCATGAATTCGTCATGCCATTTATCCCTCTATTGTTGGACTAAAGAAATTTGATGTATTGTAACTTGGCATATGTCACCAAGTTCATTAATATGCTCAATCCTATTTTTTTGGGCTTCTGAGAGATCCAAGCCCACTTGTAGTGCGATCCTAAGTGTTTTGATCTCGAATTCGATGGGGATAACCACATGTTTCCCATATACTAGTCCATAGGGGATAAACCTTGTGGTGTTCCTCCAGGTGGTTCTGTAGGCCCACAAGGCCTCTAGGAGTCTGTCAGCCCAATCCTTGTGATGATGCTGGACTATTTTAGTCATAATAGTTTCCAATACCTAGTTAGTGACCTCCACCTATCTATTTTCCTGAGGGTGGTATGGAGTTGACATTCAATGTTTAATATTGAATTGCTCGGTAATGGACTGGATGAGAAGTGAAGTGAACTGGGTCTCTTGATCAGTGACGATATCCCAGGGGAACCCAAAGAAGACAAAGATATATTCATATAACAAATTGGCCACTGCATCTTTTGTGGCCTTTGGAAGTGCTTTGGCTTCAACCCATTTAGTTACGTAGTTAGTGCATACCAAGATGTACATCTTCTATTTCAATGGTGGGTTAATTGGCCCCATGAAATCAAGGGCCCACTTCTCAAAGGGTTCTGTCTAAAGATGAGGCTGGATTGGCATCTCATCTGAATTCACATGTCATCCCATTCTATGACACTTGTCACAACTCCTGACATATTGCTTGGCATCCCGAAAGATGGTTGACCAATAATACCCTAGGTGAAATACTTTGTTTGCAGTCCTCTTATCTGCAAATTTTCCTTTGCATAGTTCATCATGACATTCTTTCAATATGTCATAGATTTCTTCTTGTCAAACACAACGTCGGATAATACGATCTTTCCCAGTATGAAACAGGTATCCTTCGATCCAGGAATATGTTGCGCTTTGTCAGATAAACCTTTGATTCTCTTTTGGGGATATATGTTGTGGGAGTTTACCTGCAACCAAGTAATTAGCGATATCTACAAACCATGGTGTGTTAGTAGATAAATCAAACAAGTTCTCATCTGGGAAAGCATCTTTCACAGGGATGACTTCTCCTTTGTTGGTGGGTCGAGAGAGAAAGTCTGCAACGAAGTTCTCCCTTCTTGGCTTGTCGATGATCACAATGTAAAACTCTTGTAGTAAGAGAAATCACCTGGCCACTCTGTCATTGGTGATCGATTTTTTAATGAGATAATGAATGACAGAGTGATTAGTATGTAAAAATACTAAACAACATGCGATGTAATGAAGAAATTTATTAATAGCATATACAACAACAAGAAACTCCTTTTCAGTCACTATATAGTTCTTTTCAGTAGGGGTAAGGTTCTTACTGATGAAATATATGGTGCATGGTCGTTGTTCCTCTTTCTTCCCTAGAACAACTCCAATGGTTGTATCCGAGGTGTCTTTATAGATATGGAAAGGTATGGACCAATTGGGACCCCACAATATTACTGGAATAGATAATTTTTCCTTTTAAAGTTTCAAATGCAGTTTGACATTACTCATTCCAGGAGAATTCTGTAGCTTTTGTAAGTAATTGAAATAGTGGAGATGCTATCTTTGTAAAGTTTTCAATAAATCTATGATAGTATACTGCATGTCCTAGAAAGATGCAGACATCTTTCTAGGTTGTGGCAACTGGAAGGTTACGAATAACTTTGATCGTAGTGTGATATACTTGGATTCCTGTAGGTGATATGTGGTGTCCTAGCAAAATACCCTCATCTCGAAGCATATGTCATTTTTAATGCCTGAGAGAGAGGTTGGTTTCTTGGCATTCGACCAAGACCTTTTCTAGATTGTCTAAAGATTCCTAAAAGATATCTCCATATATGGTAAAATCATCCATATAAATTTCCATGCAGTCATTGGTCAAGTCAAAGAATATACCTAAGAAAACCCTCTCGAATGTAGTTAGAGCATTACATAGTCCAAACGGAAGTACTCGGTACATGTAAGTTCCCCATGTGGGCATGTAAAAGTAGTTTTCTGTTGATCTGTAGGGGTGATATGTATCTGATTATAACTACTAAACCCATCGAGAAAAGAGAAATATTTTTTTCTTGCCAAGGTGTCCAAAACTTGATCAATGAATGGTAATGGGAAGTAGTCTTTCAATGTTGCATTATTAAAATCCCTATAGTCTACACAAATACACCACTTTCCATTCTTCGTTGCCATAATAACCAAAGGCGAAACCCATTTACTATCAGATATTGGGTAAATAAAATTAACATCAAGGAGCTTCTGGAGCTCCTCCTTGACTATATCCTTCAGATCAAGGTTCATTCTTCGTTGTGGTTGTTGAATAGGTTAGGAATCCTCCTTAATATAGATGTGATGGGTGCATAGATAAGGGTGTATCCCTTTCATGTCAGTATAATCCCAAGAGAAATCAAAACTGTTCTTTTTTAATGTTTCGATGAGCTACTTTTGCTATGAGGGGTCTAGTCTGGGATTGATATTCAAGGTCTTTCCAGAATAGATTTCAATAGTTAAGCTTTGATCTTCAGAGGTAGTATTCACTAGAACTAATTTGGCTAGTAATTGTGTTGGTTCAATTGGTGAATAGACTTCTTGGAATTTCTCCCCTAGGATATGCTCCAAAGTTGTGTGGTTGGCTATGTGAGGATGTGCTATATATGTACAAATAGAATCATCCTCAGTATACTGCTTAAATGTTGATTCTTTTTCAAGGGTCAACATGGATTTTGTAGGTTCCTCGTCACTATATTCGATCCAGGAGGAATTCTCTAGGTCAAGGGAAGGTTTAGCATGAGGGTAAAGGGTTAGCTTCTTGGTTGAGTTCCCGTGGGAGAGGGTCATATCCCCTGATCTACAGCCAATATATGCGTTGGTAGTGGCCAACTAGGGTCTTCCCAAAATTAATGGGTATCCCCTAGGTTGGCCTTCGGTTGTAGGACCATAAATTCTGCTGGTTATTCCCACGAGTCTACATAAACAATTATATCTTCCAGCATCCCCTCGGGTTTTACTGTGGATCTATCTTCTAGTTGAAGAACTGTAGGGGTTGGTTGAAGGCTTGGAAGTTGAATTTTTTCCATGGTTTCTTTGGTCATTACATTTATGGATGCTCCCAAGTGTTCCAGAGTATTAACGATGGAAGTGTTATTAATGTTGACTTTAACAACCAGACTTCCTAGATCCATGTATTTGGCCATAAATATTTTTCCTAGCATTAGATCGGCTAACTTCACTATGAAAAGAAAAGTTTCTGGGTCTTTCTTTTTCCTTCCCAGTTTCTTGAGGCAGAGTTCCCGAACAACCTTAGCATAGATCGAGACATCCTTAATATCTTGGAGCAGAGGAATATTGACACACAAATTTTGAAGCTCTCCTAAAAGGTCAAATTCTGGTTGTGTGGGGGACTTTTCTATATTTAACCTTTCCGAATAAGGTGGTTCTAAGAGAGATTCCATCTCATCGAGGTGTTTCTGAGTGGTATTTTCTTTTTCTTTAGAGGAATTAATGTCTTGGTCGTCTAAATCGAGAGGATTCTCCTCATCATCCTATTTTTGGATGATGGGTGGGGTATGATCCTAGACTACTCTTCCTGATCGTAGATGTCTGTTCTGAAAATCTGTAGGAGAAATGACATACATGGGAAAAAAGGGTAGTTCAATGTTATAGGTGGGTTGAACTAATTTATTATTTTGATTTGGTATTGGTTGGGTCGGTAATTGCATGGGCCTTGGAGGAGGTTGGTTGGATGGAAGTTGTAGTTGTTGTTGATGTTGGATTGGAGGGTATGGTTGAGGAGTGGACTATTGAAGAGTAGGCCCTCTCCAACCTTTTTTCCAAGGTTGATTCTGTGTCTGGGTTTGGAATTGTTTCCAGGGATTGGAAGAATACCAATTCTAATGTGGATATTGATACATAGTATTGTTGGGTATGTGTTATATTCTTTGCATGTGTGTGTGTGTGGGGGTGCGTCAGATTTGACAACTGTGTCTGATGATTCCTCTAGTAGTGGTTTGTGTGTCGTGTGTGCCGGGATCTTCTTAGGGGGGGCCAGGTATGGCCCCGCCTGGTTACACACAGTGTTCGGGGTAGCGCCCCGAAATTTGTTTTTGGGCAGTTTTTGCTATTTTTAGTGGTTTTATAAATTAATCCCGGATTAAGGGATTAGGGTTTTGGTATATATAGAATACCTAAATTTTTTTTATATATTGTATGGTGAATGGTGAAATTCTATATAATGAATATAAGAGAGGTTTTCCCCGGTTGATCGTTTCCGGTATAAATCTTTGTGTACTATGTGTATGAGCCATTGATTAAATTCTATTTTTCTTAAGAATCTATATGCATTGCTTTACTTCACAGATTAAAACTTACATGTGGTATCAGAGCTCATTTTTGGCTTCAGAGGGATGCCTTTATCATTGAGGGTTTGGCTTGGTCTTGATATATCAAGTTTATCTTGGGTCTGTGATAAAATTGGGTTTAGTGGGAGCTTTTTCAGTGGTTATTTGAGTGTATAAAGAGGAATGGAAATCTCTTCTAGAATCTAGATAGAGAAGTTCAACGGTAAAAACTTTGAGCTATGGAAGCTCAAGATGGAGAACCTTATTGTAGACAAATAACAATGGATCACTATGGATCCTGGTACACAACCTACTGGTACACAACCTACTAGCACACAGATGACTGGTACACAACCTACTAGTACACAAACTACTAGTACACCACCTACTGGTATGACAAAGGAAGATTGGGAGAAGTTGGAAAGAAGAGCAAGGAGTACTATTCGACTCTACCTGGAAAGTTTAGTGTTGTTGAATGTCTTGGGAGAATCTACAACCAAGGAACTATGGAATACGTTAGGGAATTTGTATCAATCAAAGTCCCTAGTAAACAAGTTGTTTCTTTGAAAGAAGTTGTATCATCTTAGGATAGAAGATGGATATTATGTGACAGAACATCTAAATGCCTTTAATACTCTGGTAAGTCAACTTGTCTCTATTAATATTACGATTGCAGAAAAAGATAAGTGTATTACTTTGTTATGTTCTTTGCCAGACTCTTGGGATAATCTTGTTGTAGCAAATGGTAGTACCACCCGATCTACATTGAAGTATGAGGATGTAGTTTCATCCTTGTTATTTGAAGAGATGAGGCGAAAAAGCATGGATATTCATAACACATATGCTTTATTTGTAAGAGGTCGTACCCAAGACAAGAATCCTGGTAAGCCTTTGGGGGGGGGAGATCTAAATTTATAGGTAGATCTAGGTATCTAGGAAAATATTTGAGGAAATGCTGGAAGTGTGGTAAAAGAGGGCATTATAAGAAAGATTGCAAGTCTAAGAAGGTTGAAAAACCAAAGGGATCTGATAGTACCTCTTCGACAAAGGAAAAAACCTCCACTGAAGAAGGAGGTGATGTTTACCTAGCATATACAGGTACACATGCAGACCATGATGTATGGTTGATCGACTCAGGTGCATCATACCATATGAATCCTCATAGGGAGTGGCTATCTGAATATGAAAAATATGATGGTGGTGATGTATTCTTAGGAGATGAATAAAAAACAAAAATAATGGGATGTGGAAGGGTTAAGTTGCTGCTAAAAGATTGAAGGATTAAAACTCTCCCTAGGGTTCTACACATTCCAAAACTAGCCAGGAGCCTAATATCTGTAAGCAAGTTGGATGATGCAGGAGTGGATACTGTATTGGGAAAGGGCACTTGCAAGATGGTACGAGGAACAATGATGTTGATGAGAGGAGTTCGGTGTGGAATTTTGTACAAGTTGTTGGGAAGCACTTATACTAATGGGTGTAATAGTTTTGTTGTCTCTGAGCAGAGAAATGAAGGAGAAAAGACCAATACTGTCCCTGAAAAGAAGACCATGTTGTGGCATCAAAGACTGGGGCATATTGGAGAAAAGGGCCTTTGGACACTACACGGTAAAGGTATGGCTGAAGGTATGTCTAATTGCACTCTGGATTTTGATTTCTGTGAACATTTCATATATGGTAAACATAATTGAGTAAGATTCCCATATGGTTATGTACATGTTCCAAAGGAAAATAGGATTGAGCTGGATAAAAAGGCTGAAAAGTGTATCTTTATTGGTTATAAATATGGTGTGAAAGGTTATAATCTTTGGAACCCAGATACCAAGAAGACTGTTTACAGTCGAGATGTTGTTTTCAGAGAGGTAAAATATTTTTCCAAACATGAATCCCTACCAAGGCCAAAAGAACCTGAGAAAATAGATCTTCCATTGGATGATGCAAAATCTGAATCATATGAAGAAGATGAAGGAGAAGAAGAAGAATAACCTCATACCCCAGTATTGAGGAGATCAACGAATGAAAGAAGGAAACCAGAAAGGTATAGTCCACCTAATTTCCGTTCCAATTTTTCTTTATCTATTAGTGATGATGATCCTAGAACTTTCAGGGGTGCAGTGAATTCAAAGGATAGTAAACTCTGGAAGAAGGCCGTGGTTGAAGAAATGGATGCCTTGGATAATAATGAGGCATGGGATATAGTTGAGTTTCCAGCTGGAAGAAAATCTGTTGGTAGAAAATGCTTGTTTAAGAAGAAGTTTAATGCAAAAGGAAAAGTGGAGAAATACAAATTTGGTTAGTAGAAAAAGGTTATTCCCAGGTAGAGGGAATTGACTTTGGTGAGATTTTTTCTCCTGTTGCTAAGTTAACTTCTATTAGATTTCTTTTATCTATTGCTACTAATTTTGATCTTGAAGTGGAACAGATGGATGTGAAGACAACATTCCTACATGGGGATCTGGAAGAAGAAATCTACATGAAGTAGCCAGAAGGCTTTGTAGTGAAGGGAAAGAAAGAGTTGGTTTGTAAGCTGAAGAAGTCACTATATGGTCTGAAGAAATCACCTAGGATGTGGTACCAAAAGTTTGACACATACATCCTTGGATTGGGATTTGTGAGAAGCAA
>ML783246.1:430311-447092 GCA_009831015.1 Picea engelmannii | reverse complement strand
TAGTGTTGTATGTTGATGACATGTTGTTGGTAGGAAATAACATGGATGTTATCAAGGAGGTGAAATCACAACTATCCTCCAAATTTGACATGAAGGATCTTGGTGCTGCTAACTTCATTCTGGGAATGGAAATTAAAAGAGATTGTGCAAACAAGAAACTCTGGTTGAATCAAAGAAAATATGTTGAGATGATATTGTAGAGGTTTAATATGCATGGAAGTAAACTGGTCAAGGTTCCTATTCATATAGGTGTAAATTTATTTGCAGATCAATGTCCCAAGACATAGGAAGAAGAAGAGGACATGTCCCATGTTCCATATGCCAGTGCAGTTGGAAGTTTGATGTATGCAATGGTCTGTACTAGAATGAACATTGCACATGCAGTGGGAGTTTTGAGCAGGTATATGTCAAAACCAGGGAAGGAGCATTGAACAGTAGTAAAGAGGGTCTTCAGGTATTTGCGTGGCACTACCAATTATGGATTGTGCTACCAAGGAAGACTAGGATTGGACAGAGTGGTGGACATACATGGCTTTGTTGATGTAGACTGGGCTAGAGATATGGATTGTAGAAGATCTACAAGTGGGTATGTGTTTAACCTATTTGGAGGAGAAACCAGTTGGATGAGCGAAAGATAGGCTGTAGTGGCACTCTCAACTACAGAAGCTGAATACATGGCAACCACTCATGCAATCAAGGAAGCAGTATGGTTACATATATTGTGTTCATGTATTGGGTTGGTACAACAAGAAATGAGATTAGATTGTGATAGTCAGAGTGCAATATTCCTGAAAAAAAAAACAGCTTATCATTCAAAGAAAAATCATATTGAAGTTCAGTATCACTTTGTGAGAGACATGGTTGAGGAAAAGAAGGTGTTGCTGGAAAAGGTTGACACTTTGAAGAATGTTACAGATTCATTGACAAAGTCCGTGAGAACAGAAAATTTCTCTTGGTGTAGAGTAAAAATGGGCATTGCTTCCCTGGATTGTTGACTATATAATCCTGTGGACCCCTGGATGCAAAGAAAACAACAAGTGAGAGAATGTTGTGTATGTGTTATATTCTTTGCATGTGTGTGTGTGGGCACGTCAGATTTGAAAACTACATATGATGATCCCTCTAGTAGTGCTCTGTGTGTCGTGTGCACTAGGAACTTCCTAGGGGGGTCCCAGGGGAGCAGGTATGGCCACCTTGGTTACGTGCAGCGTTTAGGGAAACGCCCTGATTTTTTTTTTTGGGTGTTTTTTGCTATTTTTAGCGGTTTTCTAAATTAATATCAGATTAAGGGATTAGGGTTTTGGTATCTATGGAATACCTAAAAACATTGTATATATTGTATGGTGAATGGTGAAATTCAATACAATGAATATAAGAGAGGTTTTCCCTGGTTGAGGGTTTCCGGTATAAATCTCTCTGTACTATGTGTATGAACCATTGATTAAATTCTATTTTTATTAAGAATCTATATGCATTGCTTTACTTCACAGGTTTAAAAATTGATATTGAGTATAGTATAGAGAAAATTGGGATTTCTCTTGTGTCATGCCTGGTGCCTTGGGTGGCCATGGCCTTTTTTGGGACACAAAACAAATTTTTTCGGTTTCCCCAGTGGCCCCTTGATAAACTGCTTTTAGCTCAAGAAGAGAAGGGAAACTTTTAGTGTCATGATTTTTCTCGCATATACCACATATTTCTATGTTATCTAAAGGGAACTCTCTCAAAGGTTTTTTTTTTCGACATCTAGATCAAAATATGACTAACGCTAGGTCGTCTTCTTGCTTCTTTTTCTTTGCTTGGAAAGTGTCCAATTGGGAGCTAAGAGAATTAAGGATATAAATCTTAAAATTGTCCAACATTTTTCCTATTTCGGTTCTGGTAAATCCTCCTGATGGTTTTGTGACCCTCGAGGATAGGTCTTGGGGGCCTTTCCCAAAATTAGTAATACCTCGTGAATATTGTTTACACAGTTCAAAGATATCATCATAGGTCATCTAGGATATTTCCCCAACTCCCATAAGATTTAATGCATCCATGCAATCATCCTTTATTCCTCGGAGAAAGATAATACATAATGTTTTGGGATCAAGTGCATTTTGCTTAGTCCTTTGAAAGTTATATTGAAACTTTTCTACATAATCTTCGAGGGTTTCTTTGTCCTTCCGTGTCATCCTAAAAATTTCTTCTCGTATGTCCCCTAATTTGTAGTAATCCTGGTACTTCTTGAGAAATATTTGCTTCATTTCATTCCGGGTTATGATAGAATTTCCTCCGAGCCCCATGAACTAAAGAAGAGATGCTTATTTTAAGGTGGATGGACATAGGTTGAGTTTATGGGCATCAGAATAGTAATCATAGCTTTGACAAAGGACACCAAACTAAAAGAGGAATGTGTCAGGGTCCTCGTTAGGCAATCCACGAAAATTCAGTAGAGCAGAGGGTGGAATGTTTTTCATTTTAAATATGCCCTTAGACTCCTAAATAGGAAATTCAAATGTGATTGGTTATTTTTTCTTCGATGTTTCCATTTCTTCTCCCATGTTTAAAATCCTTTCTCCCCACAAATATTCTTCAGAGGTGTCATAGTTTTCTGGTTCTTCAATAGGGTTACTATGTTCTTCTGATTTAGAGCCTTAAATGGGATGATCTTGGTTTTGGGGATATTAAGAGGAAGGAGGTTATATGACTAAAAAAACAATAGAGTCTGTTTTGGGTGGCTCTTCCAGAATGTTGGATGTTACTTTTGAGTAACGATGAGTACTAGGGGTTTTTGGAGGGTCTCTTTTTTCACCACTTCTACTGGCCTAGTTATTAGTGTCACGGGTGGTCTCTGCACCATGTCCACGAGGTTTCTTAGTGCCTTAATCCATGCATCCTGTGGTGATTTCTAAGCATAGTATCTTGGGAAAGGAATGTCAGAGGGTAGTTTTCAACTCCCTCGGGGTTTCCCTTCAACCTAGTATAGTTCCTAAAATGATCCTAAGGCAAGAGTCCTAATTCTTGAGCTCCTCCCTGACAACAACGCCAAAATGATGAGGTAAAATTATAATTTCTAATTATCATGTTACACTCCATTTAATTTTGTCAACCCGAGATTCAATATGTACTTGTGAGTCACTCATTGTAATATGCACAGAAAAAGGAATTTGGTCCTAAATTGGAAAACCTAACTAAACAAGACTATGTATAAGGAAAGAAAAAGAAAGGTGAAGACACCATGTTATAACCCTCAGCTTTACTGGTGGTACCTCTCTGGATAAGGTTTTTGAGCTCTCAGAACCTCATACCTTCAAGTGTTCACCTAGTGAGTTTATAATCATAGTGATTCTGTAGCACTCCAAAAAAGAAAAAGAAACTAATTATACTTTATTTGAGCTTGTACAATAACAATAAAAAATAAATATAATATTCATTCAGTATGTCAGTACTTGATGTCAATAGTTTATGGGATTCTTGAATCGATAACCTTGTTGATGCTATTTCCAGAATTATTAAAGATGTGTGATACTTAGAAAAAATTGGATATCACACATCAACATAAGTAATCAATGACAAAGGAATCAATAACACACATTGATATAGGTCCTAGCACAATCAATTGTCATTCTACAGCATAAAACAGATGGCCATTATGTAGCTTGTGTCTATTCTACAGTCTAAGTTAAAAGCATATTAATATAAAATCAATTCAAAAAAGTAAGTAAGTTAAGAAAACACTAAAAAACATATGTATCTATATCTATCTATAACATAGGACAATACCTGTGAGCGGGCCCTGTCCCACGGGTAAGCCTATACTCACAATTCTCATTCTATCACTAGTACACCAACAACTTAATACTCAACACATAGCAACAATATTATATTAAAAAGTATGAAATTAGAGCTTGTATCTCTTACAATTCGCTTCATAAAGAAAACACACACCGATATCATATATCCCTTACATTCACTAGCACACTAGTATATATACAAACTGAGGGAATCTAGTTAGCTAAATATAGCGCTACCAGTTCCTATAATTATGCTAACAGTCTAAAACAACCTAACTTCTATTATCTAATGATTTGTTGGGGTAGGAACGGTTACATGGAAACCAATGGAAATAGATTCCATGCCCACATATTCCTTCCACGAGTTGAACCGACTTCTTAACTGTGTAGGTGGACCGAGATTTATCTGGCACATGTGATTTAATTAATTCGACCTATTGAAAGCGTCACTTCTCAATATATAATTGTGTTCTTGCTATCACAAAGGTCGAGGATCCTTTGTCTTTCATTCATCTTTGGCAGTTGTAGCTTGAACACCTTTTGCTGAGTTTAATCCTTCGGTTCGTTGTAGGAAGTAAAATAATATGCTGATATAATGGCATTGGGGTTGATACATATATACATATATTGAATAATAGGTTGTATTAGAGTTTCGATATATCTTCTTAAAATGCCCTTACGCTGTGATAATAATCTTTCATATTTCATTGGGAAGAACATCGAACACTTTTCACTTACAACCATAGTTAGCATTATTAATATCTACACATATGATAATTCAAATTATCTTTTAAAATCCACACCAAACCTTAACCATAAAGAGAAATTAAGATTAATATATAGAAAATTAGGTAATACCTTAGAAGAGGTCAAAAAATACAAGGAATGTGTGTCTAGCATGTATAAAGAGGAAAAATGTAGATATATCTATAGGGTATAGGAAGCCAAAAATATGTCAAAATGGAGGCTTATCACCAGGTCCATTGGACCTTTACTAGCTCCATGGCTCAGTTATGGAGCTGTTTGATTTTCTAATCCAACATGCAAACTAGTCGCACTCGAAAATATCCTTCTAGATCCACCTGAATCACATTCCAATCAATGACATTATTAACATCAGGTACATACTTTTTGAGAAAATATACATGGAAAACATTATGAATACACAAGGATGATGGAAATGCAAGCATATGTGCCGTTGAATTTTTCCTAGAACTAGTTAGGGTTAGATTTACCATAGAAATTTAACTAATTTTATGTGCTCATTTTTCCATAGATGATGCTACATCATCATCACCCAACCATAGGTACCTACATGTTCCACCCCCGAGCACAACACACAAAGATCTATCCTGGGAAACCCACTTGGGGAAGAAAACCCAGTAGAACTTCTTGAGTATAGATTCATCAACCAAGTATAGTATCATTACAACACTCTCTTAGAGATAGATATCCCAGATAACCCTTCTACTCAAAGGGAAACCCTGCTACTATACTTGCACCTTATCAACAGAAGATATACCAAATATTATACCAAGACATACACCAAGGGATACACCATGGCATAATCCAAACCCTAGCACATTACCCTAGTAAGGTAAGGCATGAGAGAGTGACCAACCAAGACTAAGAGATGTGCCTTATCCTTTCTCCTGTAGTTTTAGATGCAACTGTAGCTCTCCACTAAACTTGTGCTATAGCTGAGTGAGTTGTGATCACCAAATGAGTAAGTCGTCACCTTATTTATGTTGAAGTTTTACTTATACATCTAGCAATTATGGTTCTTCTTTATTATTACAATCATTTAGCAGATTAGATGAATAAATAAGATCACTGAAAGAGAGACAATCACAAAAACAATAGAGACACACAAATTATCCTGGTAAACCCTCATGGGGGAGAAAACCCAACAAAACTTCCTCAATATAGATAGACCAAAGACCGAACATAAGATCCTCCTCTACTCCTTCACTAGGAAGAGTATCACACATGTTGGCCCTTGACCAAGTTTTGGAAAACTTTGGTCACGTTTGACCAATTTTGGGACTTTGAGAGGCTGATCGAAGGCGGAGCACAAGCCAAAGCAGAGATCGTGGGATCTCGACCCCTTCTTAGGGATTTCTTGGGTTTAGGGTTTATGTAACGGGTATGGGATGTCAACCCATGGGTTTACCCATGTTTAGGCCCATTTTGTAATGTATAAATAGAAAGCTAGGTGATGTAAGTAAGCGGTGCTAAGGGTAATGAGGAAAAGATGCTAAGTGCTAGAGTTTGATCTATGTGATTGAAAAGGCTTTGTGCTTACTGTGTGTTAAGAACTTGTAGATCTAAGTGCAAGTGATTGTAAGAGGCTTGTGTGCAACTTGTAAGAAGGCTTTTTGCTTAAACCTAGCTCGGGGAAGGAGGATCTGGCGAGGTGCACACATATTTCTTGTCCTATGCAGAGTAGGTTCTTGTGGCTATGTGATTGTCGAAGATTGAGAGAAGATAATAAAGAAGAGAAGAGTTGGTGGACGTAGCCCCACACTAGGGTGAACCACGTATATCCTGTGTTGTGGTTGCTTTGTACATTATAGTCGTTGATGTGATGGTATTCTTAGTGCAATGATATATGTTAGATGCATCTGATATTTTATATTAGTTCTTAGTAATGTGAATGAATGCTAGATATGATCTATTTCTATGTGCTAAGTGTTGGATGTATTAGATCTTGTGGGATGT
This sequence comes from Picea engelmannii, assembly GCA_009831015.1. Lineage (NCBI taxonomy): Eukaryota > Viridiplantae > Streptophyta > Pinopsida > Pinales > Pinaceae > Picea > Picea engelmannii. The sequence goes on along the minus strand of ML783246.1, from coordinate 440,598 downwards.
TGCGTTGTTCTGTAATTAGGATTTGGATCTGCGATGTAAATAAGGGTTAATTGATAATGAATGATGACTTCTAAGTGTTATGGTAAGGTATTGTAATCACAGACCTATGTCCTAGCTAGGTTGCAGACATCTGAGTCCTGCAACCACCCCTGCTTCTACCTCGGGTGAGACTTCATATACTTCGCAGGTGTTGCCAAAAGGGTCGGTAGTTAGGGTTTTTGTTGGTGTGCTACTGAAGTGTTGAACCCTGGGTCTTCCCCTGTGCCAACAAATGGTTCCGTTGCTGGGACCTGAAACTATGATTGCTGGGAAATGAAGAAAAGAGAAAGCTCCATGCTTAGATTTGTTGCCCTAGTGCGCAGTATTCTACTTGAATTGTGAATATCTGTTCTAAGAAGAGAAGTCTGATCTAAATAAAAGAGGTAAGATCTTGAATCTTTGTGCTCTGATAAAGGTATGATAAGTGAAAATTTTTATTTCGAAAGAATGGATCTAGGTATGTTTAATAGATCTGGTCCTAATATGAAAACTAGGGTACAACTAGAAGAAAGAAGATTTGATATGAATAGATCTGATAGAAATAGTGAAAGATATGTTACTCCTATGCATAGAAAGAATTGTTGGACTAAAAAATGGATGCAGGATCCCAGAAATATTTTTTTTCAGACCCACCACTGTGATCCCAGTGCGCAGTACAGGAAAGGTTGAGGGTCACTTAAAAGAAAGAGAGGATTAACTCTTTTCTATAGTTGCATAAGACCGAGACATCTTGCTAAGGAATTCCCTGGTAGAGGTCCTATTTGCCTTTGTTGTAAGGCTACTGGACATGAAGTTTTGGATTGCCCTATAATGATTTCCAAAATTGAAAATATGAATATGAGATAAGAAAACTATGAGACATGCCAATAAACTAAGGATATGATAGAACCCCAGAAAGAACCAGAGACTGTATTATTACCGATAAAAGAAACCCTGAATGATCACAGAGATATCAACTTATCAGAGATCTTAAAATAGAAGGAGCACATAGAAATAAGAATATGAGGCTTTGATATAGACTGTGTTCTGGATGAGGAAATGTAGGTTAATATCATGACAGAAAGAACTTGGGAAATTTTGGGAAAGCCTGTTATGGTTCCTTCATTAGGAGGAATAGGATTATTTAGAGGAAAGTTGATAACCCTATGTGGAATACTTACCCAGACATCTAGGAGTGCTCATGGCACTTCGACTTAAGAAGAATTTGAGATCATTAAATTTTTTGAGAACAACGACCCATTTGCTATTTTGCTAGGAAAAAACTGGATTGAGAAAGATCATATATGGAGGAAACAAGAAGCAGAGGATCTAGAATAGAAAAAGAAAGAACTAAGAGATTTCATGGCTAGGAGAATAACGCACTTACTGAAAGAATAAGAGGACTAGTCGAAGCTACTAAAGACCAGAGATCTGGTCATCGAAGTTGAAAGAACACAAAAATACTTGAAACACCTATTTGTACAAGAGAGTAGAACACCTACCCTAGAAAGAGAAGAAGTATTACCCTCGAACCCTATGGAAGACCACCCACAATGCGAAGTTACCATGCCAAGAGGAGATAAGAACGATAATGGAAGGAGGAAACCAATGACCTAGATTTTAGGAAAGAAAGCCAGAAAGCTCAACAAGAAGAAAGCAAAGTTATAAAAGTTACAGGAAGTTCCAGGGAGGACTCTGTAGAAAGAAGGTTTGCAGAACTGGAACTTCGCCAGGATATCAGAGAAATGAAGATTGGCACTTCACCATGGAGAAGAAATATGACCGTTGGAGGCATCCCGACCATTAGAACGACACTCCAGAACGGCTAGAAACACAATTATTGCCGAAATGTTCACCAATGTACCATTGGGACCACGCCATAACAGATGAAGTAGCATTGATTGAGGAATTCCTTCCCATTGGTAGAGTCCATTACGACATTGTCTATTTATCCTATCGAGCGTTGCACCGAGAATTTTTTTTCCAATTGTGATTATCCGACCCCATAGAGAACTAGTTGATTTCACACAGTGATCATTGAGACCTCACCATCCATTTTGTTACATTGAGTGATGTTCACCGACCTGAGATATCAGAGCTCGAGTGTGCATGTCGGAAGAAATTAGCGCGGTAGAAAAAGTTGTTGAAGAGATCCTAATAGACCTCATGGCCAAGAAGGTGATGTTTGTAGGAATCCAAGCCTCATCGACGAGAGGAGTGCAAGCATCCTCGTCGATTTCTCGTGGATATATACCATCTTGAATTGTGACAGGGAAATGAACGAAGCATCGTGATGACTTAGCGAATACAAATCTCATCCCATCTATTGTGCTCGTCTACATCCCACCTCTAGCTGGCATGGTGAGTCATGACAATGTCCCGAGGGACTTCGACTACACAGTCATCACTGTGTACCTTCCAAAGGGGATACATGCAGTCAAATTGCATTTGGAGAGGATTCTGACGTTAAATATTAGTGACTATAACCTAGGAGACTGGAAGATCTATGGTATGCTCGCACTATACAAGTATTTGACCAAGAAAAAGGGGAAGAAGTCGAAGATCATTCCCTAGCTGTGGACCATGGACATCACGAGGTCCACTATCCTGAACATGATGAAGATACCACACTTTAGAAGACATCAGGAGGTTAATGCATGCATTAAGATCCTAATGTCATGCTTCCATGATGGTTATCTGTGGTTGGACAAGCGTATCACTGTCGATTCGACGTTGATCCATAGGATCACTAGACTAAGCATGCAAGGACCAGTCCCACAAGAACTTTATCTAGGAAAGGATGCAGATCGTGCCCTGGCACAGAGAATCAAAGACACCTATGGCGATGTAGAAAAGGGGAAGCAGGGCTACAAGGTCGCCTCCATCCAAAATGGCGTAGTGAGAATAGCCTGCTAGTTGATTGCTGGTAATCTAGTAAGGAAGAACAAACCCACATAGGTCACAGGGTTTGTCGTCAACCTCACTAGAAAATGTGTGGAAGGGATACAAATGAACTGGGCGAGCTTCCTCATCAACCAATTAGAGAAAGACTACCGTGAAGCTCAGGATTAGGGATACAAGTTCCATTTTAGTTGGCTGCTGATCCTCATCACCTTCATTGCTCAGGAGATGCCAAAAGGTGCGACCTTCCTTGAGATTGAGCCATCAGAACCCTTATCCACGAAGTTAACCACTCTCTGGTATTCGAGCGATATGGCTAAACAATGTAAGTCAAACATAGTGTTCCACAACTATTACCTGTAGTTGAAGAGGGCTATTGAGTCTTCCCCTTGCATGACACCGAATACCCTACACAGATTCAAATCATTTCTGAAGTTCCGTGCAGATAGACATTTTATTTATATCACTGCGTGAGGAGACGAACATAAAGAAGAGATCCAATATTACCATAAGGTCATTGAGGAGGACATGGAAGAAATAACTAAGGAGTGGGCCACAAAACTCCTTTTACCAGTCAACCAGGCAAAACTGTTTGACCTCGACCTAATCGAAAGTCCTTTGGTCACTCGCGAAGAGTATGATGCACCCAACAGTAGTAGAAGGAAAAAAAAGGAATAAGTACATAAGCCGAACAACACATCAGAAGAGACTACTTCAGACTCACCAGGAGGTGGAGGTGATGATGAAGTAGACAAATAAGAAGACAAAGAAGAAGATAAAGGAGAAGAAGATGAGCAAAAATAGGGCAAAGTAACACCGCCTGGGGACCCTATTGATGAAGCTGAGATCTCCAAGAAAATAAGGGTTTCCCCCATGAAACCTACATCACAGAATAAGTCTAAAGCTACTAAACCACAGATGCAAACTGTGCTCATGATGGATGGCATAGATTTCATCATCGCCACTATCTCAGATACATTAGAAGATATCTTGCAGTGTAATGAAGCCAAATAAGAGACCATGTATGAAAGAATTGAAGATGAGATGAAAGGGGTACACCAAGCCCTCCACTCCAGCCACAGTGTCTACTATGCCCCCATCATCCAAAGGAATAGAGTTGGGAGAGGAACCTTTCTAGCTCCTACGAATAGCAGATGCAACTGAAGCTCTCTTTCGTCGTGTTCAAGAAGAAAAAGAGCAGGCCACAGAGGCCTTAAAGAAAGAAAAAGAGGAATCTAGAGAACAAAGCTGGGTTGCGCAACAAGAAAGAGATGACATCCAAGCCAAGTTTGCAGAGGATAGAGTGTAGATCCAGAAGGAGAAGGAACAACTGCTTGCATAGCAGATTGGAGTTAAATAAGTAGTCATTAGAGCACTTTGCTCTATGACGGGCTTAGAACAAATGGAAGAAGACCTAGTAGAAATACAAGTAGGGAATCTTGCCAAAGCCATTCAACAACTCCAACAGAGGATAACCGAACTAGAGTTACAAGAAATGCCAAGCACTCTGTAGGAAGTTTGAGGTTTATGAGAAGAAACTGCGAGGAGCGTAGTTGAGTGAATCAAGGCATTAGACTTGGAATGCAAACAAATCAGCAGTCAAAGTGCTCAGACCTACGAGTGCCTTGCAGAGGACCCTAAGCTCAGGACACTAGAGTCACATCTCCACAAGGAAAAACAATAGGCAACAACAATGCAAACACAGTTGAAGCTACTATCACCAGTCAAGAGGATGAAAAGAGCCTAGGAACAACACATGGATCAATAGGAAGCCCATGCCATTCATAGTAAGGTCATGGAAGTGACCCAATGACTCTAGCCAGTGTAGGATGAATCTTGCATAATTTTTGAGGATATTGAAGGACAAGGTGCACAACTAGAACAAGTAGTCAACTCAGTTGAACAACGATTGGAAGGACCTATGACGGAGAAGGTTATTGAAGAGTTCATCGAGAAAGAGGCTCTAGTGAAGCAACAGGTCAAAGAAACTCGATCCAAGCTTGAGGGATTTGAGGCAGGGTTACCTAGATCAGAGTGACTCGGGATGAGTCACAGGTGAGTGTTGGGGGCCTATTGGCCCTTGACCGAGTTTTGGAGAACTTGGGTCATGTTTGACCAATTTTGGGACTTCGACAGGCTGATCGAAGGCAGAGCGCAAGGTGAAGCGGATATCGCGGGATCTCGACCCCTTCTTAGGGAATTTTTTGGTTTAGGGTTTATGTAATGAGTATGGGATGTTGGCCCATGGGTTTACCCATGTTTAGGCCCATTTTGTAATGTATAAATAGAAAGCTAGGCAATGTAAGTAAGGTGTGCTAAGGGTAATGAGGAAAATATGCTAAGTGCTAGAGTTTGATCTATGTGATTGCAAAGGCTTTGTGCTTACTGTGTGTTAATAAATTGTAGAGCTAAGTGCAAGTGATTGTAAGAGGTTTATGTGCAACTTGTAAGAAGGCTTTGTGCTTAAACCTAGCTCAGGGAAGGAGGATCTGGAGAGGTACGCGCAGATCTCCTGTCCTATGCGGAGTAGGTTCTGGTGGATCTATGCTTGTAGAAGATTGAGAGAAGATAATAAAGAAGAGAAGAGTTGGTGGATGTAGCCCCACACTGGGGTGAACCACGTATATCCTGTGTTGTGGTTTCTTTGTGCATTATAGTCGTTGATGTGATGTATTATTAGTGCAATGATATATGTTAGATGCATCTGATATTATAGCTTAGTTCTTAGTAATGTGAATGAATGCTAGATATGATCTATTTCTATGTGCTAAGTGCTCGATGTATTAGATCTTATGGGATGTTGCGTTGTTCTGTAATTAGGATTTGGATATTCGATGTAAATAAGGGTTAATTTATAATGAATGTTGACTACTAAGTGTTCTATTAAGGTATTGTAATCACATATCTATGTCCCAGCTAAGTTGCATACATCTGAGTCTTGCAACCACCCCTACTTCTACATCAGGTGAGACTTCATCTGCTTCGTAGGTGTTGCCGAAAGGGCCGATAGTTAGGGTTTTGTTGGTGTGCTACTGAAGCGTTGAAACCTGGGTTTGCCCCTATGCCAACAACACCACTTGACTAAGAAATACCAAGACACATACGAATAACCATCCTTGACGTCACACTTAGTTGCAATAGCAGTTCTTCCAATACTTGTGCACTTCTTCATAGTTGTAGAGCTAGTGTGATGAGTGTATGTAAATGAGACACCATCCTCACATATAAATATAGGTTGTGAGGTGTCTCTAGGGTTGTGACTCTTCACTTGGTGGAGCCAACTTCTCCTAGAAGTGGCTAAAACCAATTTACAATTACTAGGGACTGAATTTACAAATACCACCATACAAATACATGTTGACCAATCCAAAAAAGGATATTTGATATTATACAATACCCAACATGATCAATCCACAAAAGGGTATTTGATCTATACAATAATGAGTCAAATATAAGTAGAATATTCTTCGAAGTTACAATATTTCAACACTCTCCCTTAACAAGAAGGGTATCATATTGACAACATTAATAACAATTGACTGGAATCAATACATCATTAAGAGGAGGGGACATCGTCATCAACATCGAGAACACTGTTGGTCATATCTATAGATCATCATAAGTTTTTCTCATCATCAACATCAATAGAAATTGAACATCATCATCATCTGCAACACAGAGTTGGAGTAACATCATCATCATCGTCAACATGAAGTTGGAACATCAACATCAATAGCACGAAGCTGGAACAACAACATCATCAACAACGCAAAGTTGGAATAAAATCATTAACAACATGAAGATGGAACATCGACATCTATATGTGGCAACAAAATGAGGTAGGTGCATCAACAAAAACATCTATGGTACTTTGACAAACCATCCTTACTGGACCTCTGGGATCTACCTGAGAATCATAAGATTCCCTAGGATATAAAATCCTAACAAGCTACCATGTGGTACTTTGACATACCATCCTTACCAAAACTTCCGGATCTGCCCAGGAATCATAATACTACTAGGATATAAAATCCTAATTGAGCTACCACCACTGACCACATCTAGAATATGTATGCATAGGTACTCTAATAGATCATCCTTATCATACCTTTGGGATCTGTCCAGAGATGATCAGTCCCCTAGGATATAAAATCCTAACTGAGCTACATGTTGTTGGTCAAGATACCATAGTATCATCAACATCACTCCCCCTTTCGATGGAGGTCCTTTTGGAATACACCAAGATTTGTCTTGGAAGTGATCAAACTTCACATGAGATAGAGGCTTAGTCAACACATATGCAACCTACTCATCTTTGCCAACATATTGGATCTTTACATCTCCCTTTTGCAGCATGTCACAAATATAGTGATACCAGATCTCTATGTGCTTCATCTTATCATGGAATACTGGGTTCTCTATCATTTTTATGCAACTTTGGTTATCACATAGAATCATGGTAGCTTCCATCTCCATATCGAACATACCTATCAACAACTTCCAAATCCATATGGCTTCACAACTAGTGGAGCATGCTACAATGTACTTCGCTTCTACCATACTGAGAGTAATAATGTATTTCTTCCCACTTTACCATGAAGTCATGGCTGAACCCAAACTGAAACAACATCCTGAAGTGCTTTTTTCTGTCCTTAAGGCATATCATCACATGCTTTGTAGTTACAAGGTGAACACGTCTGGGCTCCACCAAATATTGACTCAAGTTGTTCACATCAAAGCATATATCTAGCCTGGTATTCGTCAGATACATAAACAAATGAATCATCTATCTGTATAGAGTATCATCCAATAACTTCAAATTCGTCTCCATAGGAGTGGACATTGTTCTATACTCCATCATGTCGAATCTCTTCAGAATTTCCACAACATAATTTCCTTGACTAAGGAAAATCTCTTATGGGATCTACCATACTTTAATACGTAAGAAATAGTGCATCGAGCCTAGGTCCTTCATTTCAAATTCATCGACAATATTCTTCTTACAATCTGTGATGAGATTTTCATCATCTATCAAGAATAAGTCATCCACATATATTAGCAATACAACTAGCTCATCATTCCTAACCTTGAAGTAAATATTAGAATCATATTTATTCTTGGTAAATCTTAAGCTCGTCAGAAAACTATCAATCCTGCCATACCAAGCTCTTGGATCTTGCTTCAACTTGCAGACATGAGTCTTCTTTTCCTATAATTCGAAACCAATTTTTCACATCACATTGTACTAACCTGGTACACTTGTTCAACTACAACTTAATATACACAATCATGTGCTAGCTCTATGTGATTTATTCAAAGCACTATCTATCTCACTACATGAGAGTATGTCCTCTCCTCTCTCTGCAACTGTTCCTCTAGAAGCAGGACTCTGCATCTGCAGCTGCTATTTCTAAAGATGAGAATAACGACTCTATCCTCACTGTAGTTGTTGAACTTTGAGAGTAGCTCCTCTATTCTATCATGGCAACAACTTCATATGAAACTGAGAGTGGATGATACTAAAGGTAGCTTTTCTTCTTTCATGGAGGCAAATCAATCTTCTATTGTAGTCATGTCTTCATGGCCCAACTCATGTACTGCACCAACTGGTATTGGATACAACTCAATATAAAATACATGGATTGTCATACCTGCTCCCTCTGAATCTCATATTGTGTCAACTTATTTGAATGAATCATGTTTGTTCTATATATACTTCTTATGATTATTGGAGCAAGTGTCTCATCATAGTCTTCCACCTCTTGCTAAGAGAATCCTCTGGACACAAATCATGATTTGTACATCTTTATATTGTTATCTGCAACATGCTTGATTTGTTAGATCAATATTGGAAGTCACCATTGAATTCCCTTATGGTCTTAAGGAAAAATACATATCCCAGTCCTTCTGACTGGCTTCCTCTTCTGTCATTGAACCAAGCGAATATTCTTAGGATATTTCATGTCTCCTAGAGGTCTCTGAAGCTACGATATAGTCTTCTCAACTCATGGCATCTGTCTATCAGTCCTGAAAGACGTCTCTTTTTCCCATCTGATCCTTTATGAGATTATGCTTACTCTGAGACTTGATTTCTTCTAAGTCTACAAAAACTTCATAGTCTCTACAAGATATACTTGGTGTTGAATACCAAGTCTTAATATGAAAATATGATTCAGACTTCAAAAAAATTCTTCTTCCTGTCAAAGTGGATTCATTATCTACTGTGAGTTCTATTCTAACATTTGGTCATCTTTGGAGCTTTCTTCTCCTTACAATAGATCTCCATATGAGATACTCAATATCTCAAAAGTAGCTTCTTCTTCATATTCTTTGGTACATGGATGTATATAGTAATGTATACAACTTGGATAGTTTTCTCCATGTCTCATCTAATTTTTTGCCTCCTGCAATCGTCACTATAACTCCCTCAAGGTTATTACAAGTGACATACCTGGAACAAGAACAACAAGGGGGAAAAAGTAGAAAATAATAATACTCTTTATAATTTAAATATAAATAATAGAGAGAACAATCGTCACAGTAGCTCCTTTAGAGATATCACTTCTGACCTTCCCGAAACAAGGGTCAAAAGTAAGAAATACAATAATAAGAAATGAGAGCAAAACTCTTCTAGTGTTGTGATCAATCATTCCTCCATGGTATCCTGGAAACAAAACAAGAAGTTTATCCTAGAGGAGATGTTAGTTATATCTAGTAAATTATTACAGTAAGCATTTATCTCAATAGTTCTCACATGCTACCAAGTATTCAATAATAAAACTTTTCAAATATTTCTATCACAACTATAGTGTTTAGCAGTTATCAAACTTGATATGTGTAAATTTGAATCTTATCAATTTAATCAATCAAACCTAGAACATGGAGTCTTGTCCTCAAGAATGAGTGTGTTTCTTTTCTTCTGAGTCTCCTTCACTCAAGATGACAAGTACTTTCTTCAACCTGTCCTCTGTACTAAGACAATATACTATCTTGACAAAAATCCGAGTTAGGGAATAAACTCTATAATCTCAACTTTAATCAATATAATACTTTGAATTTGATTTTGACCAATGGTTAGTATGATAATTTTAACAGATCAAAATACAACCTATATGTTCATAAGATCACAATAATTCCATAACAAATAGGGGAATATAAAATTAATCAAAATTGGGTTGCATAGCTCCTCTGAATGTACTGTATTTGAGATTCTTTTGGATCTATGCATTCTCCCACTTGTTGTTTTCTTTGCATCCAGGGGTCCAGGGGATTATATAGTCAACAATCCAGGGCACCAATGCCCATTGCTACTCTACACCATGAGAACTTTTCTGTGCTTACAGACTTTGTCAATGAATCTGCAGCATT
>ML783246.1:400405-427721 GCA_009831015.1 Picea engelmannii | reverse complement strand
CACTCCTGCATCATCCAACTTGCTTACAGATATAAGGCTTCTGGCTAGTTTTGGAATGTGTAGAACCCCAGGGAGAGTTCTAATCCTTCCATCATTTAGCAAAAACTTAACCCTTCCACGTCCAAAGATCTTCGCTGGCGAGTTGGTACAGACTGCCAGACGCAGTTGTTGTAGCGCACCCACACACACACACACATGCAAAGAATATAACACATACCCAACAATTTTGACCAATGGTTAGTATGATAATTTTAACAGATCAAAATACAACCTATATGTTCATAAGATCACAATAATTCCATAACAAATAGGGGAATATAAAATTAATCAAAATTGGGTTGCATAGCTCCTCTGAATGTACTGTATTTGAGATTCTTTTGGATCTATGATTGTTTCTTAGACAAAATATCCTTTTTCTTGCAAGTACCCTTTAAAATAATGATATAGTTTAAACATATGTAAGTACATACCTCTGACAACATCAAAAGGTAGTGGAACCAACAATAAAAAACCTTTAAAACTTCAAAGGTGCTTCAAATTGTAACTTAAAGTTAGTTGGATATTTTCTAGGGTAAGGCGCATTAGGACAATAAAAATCAGTCCCAACACTTCACAAAATATTTCACTTCAACTGTTGATGGCACTGCAACTGGTGCTGCCTGGAATGAAGGACTAGCACTACAACTGCAATTGATACTACAACTGCAACTGATACTGCAACTGGTACTGCAACTGAAATTGTAACTTAGGGTTTTATGAGGAAACCCTGATTTCTTAATCTTTAAATTTCAAAATTCTGATCTAGGGACTAGATGCACCCTCCTAGGGAGAGTTCCTATATGTGGTTACTTCCCTCAATGTCCTCCTTAAACAGGGAAAACATCACACTTAGGTTAATGAAGAAACCCTAATTCTGCAACAACTACAATACTGAAACTGAATCTTGGAGAGGGTGCGCTGAAGCTAGCCACTTCTTATAAACTGTGAGTTGGTCTCTTTCAGGCCTGCTCTGATACTATGCTAAATTTTTACTTTTACATCTAGAAATTATGGTTCTTCTTTATTATTACAATCATTTATCACATTAGCTTCATAAATAAGATCATTGAAAGAGAGACAATCACATAAACAATAGAGACACACAAATTATCCTGGGAAACCCTCATGGGGGAGAAAACCTAGCAAAAACTTCCTCAATATAGATAGACCAAAGACCGAACAAAATATCCTCCTCTACTCCTTCACTAGGAAGAGTATCACACCACTTGACCAAGAAATACCAAGACAAAGACCAAGAACCCTCCTTGACGCCACACTTAGCTGCAGTAACATTTCCTCCAAGACTTGCACACTTCTTCATAGCTGCAAAGCTAGTGTGGTGAGTGTGTGTAAATGAGACACCATCCTCACCTATAAATACAAGTTGTGAGGTGGAACTATGGTTGTGACTCTTCACTTGGTGGAGCCAACTTCTCCTAGAAGTGGCTAAAACCACTTTACAATTACTAGGGGTCGACTTTACAAATACCACCATACAAATACATGATGACCAATCCACAAAAGGGGATTTGATCTTATAAAAGACTTGACTTGATCAATCCACAAAAGGGGATTTGATCTTATAAAAGACTTGACTTGATCAATCCACATAAGGGGATTTGATCTATACAATAATGACTCAAATATAAGTAGAATATTCTTCTAAGTTACAATATTTCAACAATTATTCTGTTAGTGAACGTTTCCCACAAGGTCGACCTGTTTATGTTTGGAAAGAATAATTTGATCTCCGTGTGTGGTTTCCTTGATTCCACTTTCATTTCCTCTGGTTGTAGACACTTGTGTCCTGCAACCCCCTATTTCTACTTCGGGTGAGACTGCATCTTCTTCGCAAGTGTTTCCGAAAGGGCCAGTAGTTAGGGCTTGTTGGTGCACTATTAGAGTTGAACCCTGGGTCTGCCCCTGTGCCAACAAATGGTTCCATTTCTGAGACTGAGATCTTCTTGAGGGAATGTCAAGGTGGTTTCCATCGAAGACAAAGATTCAGAAATGGATAGAAGAACAAGAAAAGGACTTCGCAGAATCTCAAAATAAGAACCCTAATATTAGCATAAAATACTGGTTGGGAAGGTACATATTTACGGATATACACGAGATTTTCTTTGGAGGGATTCATAAGGAGCTATATGAGTGGTTGGCTAGATTAGCAGACACCTAGTTTGAGATCAGATCTAGATTTCCTATGGTTTGGATGTCGGTGCTAATAAAGAAGGTCAAGAGAGTTGATAACACTGTATCGAGAGAAGTAGATCACTGGTTTGATAGTACCATTGGAGGGTATATCACAGAGTTTTCTATTGATAGGTTAGAATCATATAGCCAAGCAAAGAGATATTTCTTTAAAGGATGTAGAGGAAATTTTTTACACTTGTTGAAGTTGAAGATCAAGATACTATTGCATGAGAAGAACATCTTAAAGATACAGTAGTGGGTCAGACTAAAAAAGATAATGTTTAAGAATTCAAATAGTGACAACGACACATAGATCGGACACACGCACAGTGGGAGGACCTTCAGAGAAGTTCCTCTGGTGAACTTGTTTGAGAAGAGTCATGAACCAACACAAGAAGAAGGGTTCTATAGTGGAGAAGAAGAAGAGTTGCTGAATGAGGAACATTTAGAGTACACTAGGCCAGAAGAAGATAATACTGAAGAACTTCACTGAGAAGATTCAGAAACTTCAAGGACTATGCAGACTGTTGAAGTAAATGCTATTACACCCTTTGTTGTTTTAATAGCATTAAGTAACCAGAGTAACCTAAGTTGATATATTCCCCCATCAGGCTTAGGATGGCGAATCAATAGGCTGTGAGCCCCTTTAGAAGACTGGAACATGTCCCTGTGGACATCGATGGGGTCATAACATTTGTGGACTTTGAGGTGATTGAGATAGTCTATGATAGTTGTCCTTACCCCGCACTGTTAGTCATTGATTGAGCTTTCAACAATTCTACTTTTGTTGACATGAAGAAAAGAAGAATGATGTTTGAAGGTGATGGTCTTAGGGTCATCACACCTTTGGATCCTGATGAAGGTCCCAGATACGCAGAGCCCATCAGAGAAGAAGACCACGCATACATGTTGGAGTATATATACAAACTAACAACAAGACAACATGATTACATTAATCCTACAACATATGGGAATTTAAGCTAGAGAAGTGAAATCGCATGTTCATCGGACTTCCAAGAAGCATTGGATAATTGGAAGAATAAAATGTATGAAGTATCTACACGGAGATGTGCTAGATTGACCAGAGAAGTTCATTGGATTGGCACAATAGTAAGTAATTTACCCACATTTGATGGTTTGAATCACTTAAAAACTTTCTTACCGGAATTTGAAGAAACTGTACCAGTACAATAGAGACTATTTGCACTGGATGAGGCTTTGAAAGCTACTCCAACAATATGGTGGGGAACACATAAAAGGAACATCACGAACTGGATACAATGTCGCACTTTGATGACATCGCGATTTTCAGAACAAGTCGAAGGATGCGAAGTTAGGTACACAGGTCAAAGATGTATGAAATACCATGTGAGAGGTTGTGAGGAGGCATGGAGATGAATTCCTCAAGAGAAGTGGGTGCATAAATTCATCAATATTCTAGCCACAACGCTTATCAACTGGTACCTTGAAGCGGAACTGCGCCTCACCACTACAGATTGGCAAGGTATGACTCAGAATTTTATAGCTACATTTTTATTTGAAATTCAGTGATCCAGGTCGATATCGGTGGCAACCCACCTTTTCCAACTGGCTCAAAACAATTTTCTGGCAATTTTGGGAATTTACTATTTTTAGCAGTTTTAACTTTCGGGGCCATTTTGAGGGCCTAAATGAAGGTTTTTCGGGATCGAGCTTCTCAATGATAGTCAAATTTGTGATTGATCCCCCTAAATGAATCTCCTCAATTATACCTTTCCAACAGACTATCATACGCATAAAATGGAGATCGTATGCAAACGTTACGACCCTGGGAAGTTAATGTACTAATTTACCCAAACAGGGCCCACATGAATTTTGGCGCTTCATCTCCTAGGGTTAGGTTTTTGGATGTCTAGGGTTTTTGGCATTACCTTTTATTGTAAAAAGGCCTTCAAAGCCTCATTGTAATCATCTTCTTGCGAATGAGCGCAACCGTCACATCTCTTCTCAGAGATAAGCCGCCACCATTCCAACAAGCTTGTTTTCGCTGCATTTTACAGTTTCAACTTATTTCCTTATTGAATAGAAAACCAATTTTACTATATCTCTGTTATTTTGTGTTAAGTACCTATTAATAATCTGTATTCATTTTGTTCCACTCATAAAATCCAGATCACTGGTATCAGAGCAGTCTTCTCCTTGTCATCTTAATGCATGTCCCCAACGAGGTCAGAGTACAAAGAGTTGGGTCTCGAGCTTGTTTCTCTTGAGGAAAAAATATCTCGCACACCCAAGCGACCTATCATGGTAGGAGAAAATAAATATGAGGACAATATATCCTTTCAAACTGTTGATTGAGGAATCCCTCACTCAACAAAGGAATGAGATGATGGATAGTTTCGCGCAAATCCTTCGGCGGCTACCAACATGCAACACATCTTCTTCGAGTGGAGGCGCTGCCCCCTCCAAGGTACAAATAAACTTATATATTCCTATATTTGAAGGTCATATAGATGAAGATGTTGTAGATAAGTGGTTGAATCTACTAGAAGGGTATTTTTCTATCCATAACTTTTCTAATAGAGAAAATATTACTTTTGCGCTCCTCAAAGTCATTTCCCATGTCAAAGATTGGTGGGAAACCTTCTGTGAGCAAAAGGAAAAAGAGGAACACTCATTATTTACAATCACGACCACCTGGGAATCCTTCAGGGATGATATTAAGGAACAATACTATCCTATTGGAAGTTATGACGACTTGTATACCAAATGGACCACACTGCGACAAGAAAGAGACCAAGCAGTGCCAGATTTCACAAATATTTTCCATACCTTGCACACCAAGCTGGTTATCAAAGATTCAGAGCGACATTTGGTGCTCAAGTATCATGGTTCTATACATAGATATATCCATACCAAAATGGAATTTCTGGACATCTCATCCTTGGGTGCGGCCTACCGATATGCCGTCAAAATCGAGCAGAAGCTCAAACAAAAGATGTTTCAATTTGGGCCTGGGAACCCCTCAAAAAAAAATCCAGGAAAGGGTGACCCCAACCCACATAACAAAGGATAGGGAAATTATGGACAGTATCAGGACAACCAGTGCAAGCTGAAGTAAAGAATGACATCGGAAAGACAAAGAAAGAAACTGGGAAGTGGTGCGACTTCCATAAGAGCCCTTGGCATAACACTGCTGACTGCCGCTCAAAGAAGTCGCTGGTGGCCGAAGTGAAAGCCTCTGAATCATATGTGGGTTATGACTCTGAGCCAAAACTAGAAAGGGGAATACTGATCATTAACACAGAACCCAATGCCACCATTGCTACCACCAAGCTCCAGCTTGGTGAAATAGACGAGCCAAAATAAGGAGAGCGCCTCTTCCATTCACAGATGTGGATAAAAGGCACCCCGTTGCACTTCATCATTGATAGTAGTAGCTATAAGAACCTCATCTCAGTAGAGGTCATCAAGCGGCTAGCTTTTTTGACAACACCGCACCCACAACCCTAGACCATTGGATGGATTTGCCAAGAAGCGATCTTCACGTCATCCAACAGTGTCGAATGTCGTACAACATAAAGCCCTTCAAAGATGAGGTATTGTGTGATGTTTATCCTCTCGAAGTTTGTGATTTTCTTTTGGGACAAACTTATTTATGGAAAAATCATGATGTATATGATTCTAGGCCTCGTAGTATTATTATTACTTTGAACAAGAAATTGTACAGGATACCTGAGGCAGTCCCACCTAGTGCTATTTCATTGATATCTGCTAAGAAATGTAGGAAGGTCATATCTCATACGGAGAAGTTTTTCTTCTTTGTGATTCACTCTCAGAATAAGTGAAAGATCACAGCCACATCCAGGGTCTCTGCGACCGACCTCTCCACACAGCAGAATCAAGTATACAAGTTCGTGGAAGAATACTTGGATATCTTCTCCTCACCTACCGGGGTACCTCTGCATTGCCAGGTCAAGCACCCGATCGATCTGACCACCGATACACCGCTGCTCAATGGGCCAATCTATCACCGTTCTCTGTTAGAGAATGAGGATATCAAGTGAAATATCTAATAACTTCTTCACAATGGGCACATCCGTCCCAGCTCATCACCTTGCAGGAGCCCAATTGTGATGGTACAGAAGAAATATGGAACCTGACGACTCTGCATTGATCACCGGGCTTTGAATAAAATCATAGTCATAAATCGGTACCTGATTCCTCGAATCGATGACCTCCTTGATCAAATCATGGGGGGAAAATACTTTAGCAATATTAATCTGAAGTCTGGCTACCACTAGGTCCCGATAGAATAGATAGATGTATGGAAGACCTCATTCAAGTCAAAGGAATTCCTTTTTGAATGGTTGGTCATGCCCTTTGGTTTGAAAAATGCGCCGGCCACTTTCATGAGGTTGATGGATGATATCCTGTGACCATTCACCAATAATTTTTTAGTGTTGTATCTGGATGACATTCTCATTTACAACAAGACTTGGGTCGAACAGTTGTAGCATATTCAACAGGTTTTGCACACCCTGCGACAACACAAGCTATACGCCAACTTGGAAAAATGATCCTTTGGCATGGACAGGGTCCATTACCTAGGCTACATCATTGATCAGCATGGCGTACATGTGGATCTAGCCAAGATCCAAGTCATCCGTGACTGGCCAGCCCCAACCACACTCATTGAGCTTCAGAGCTTCTTGGGCCTTGCCAATTTCTACCACAGGTTCGTGTTGGGATTCTCCCATATTGCATGGGCCCTTAGCTAAATAACCATGGGTGGTGGTAAGGATAAATTTGCGTGGGCCAGTCCCAACAACAAGCGTTCGATGATTTGAAGAAACTCTTGTGCTCATCCCTAGTAATTTCACTCCTAGACCCGCATCATCCCTTTGAGATCGAGATAGATGCTTCAGACTATGCTGTGGGTGTTGTTCTCACTTAGCACGGCCACCCCATGGCCTATCATAGTGAGACACTATCATATGTTGTCCGTAAGTACCCTACTTATGAAAAATAAATGTACTCCATTGTGTAAGACTACCGCCAGTGGAGACACTACATTCTTGGGAAGGAGATAGTCATCCACACTGATCATAAGCCACTACAGTTCATGCAGACACAAGGAAAATTTCATAATGACTGCCATCAAAAGTGGTCCACATAATTGCAACAATTCCACCTCAACATCAAGTATAAAATAGGAATCACCAATTGCATCGTCGATTGCCTCAGCAGAACGCCAATCATGACACTCACCACGGTGCTAGACTCTTGCAGCCATGAGACCTCTGGATGGCCCCAATTCTATGAGATAGACCCAAAATTCACCACCACCTACCAAATGTTGGGGGAAAACATAGTTGTCGATAATTTCCATATTCAGGATGGGTTGTTGTGTCATCTGGGCCATATATGTGTTCCATCAAGTGAGCGAGTGAAGATGATCTAGGAAGCCCACTACACTTGGGTGGCAGGACACTTCAGCATTGAAAAGACAGTGGCGATTCTACAGAAACATTTATACTGACCGAAAATTTGACAAGAGTTCAAAAAGTATATCAGGTCATGCACTGCCTACGTGATTGCCAAACTGAACACTAAGAAACAGGGCCTATACAACCCTCTTCCTACTCCTGATAGGCCATGAGAATCCATCTCAATGGACTACATGTTGGGCCTCCCATCCACCAAGCAGGGAAACGACTGTGTTTTGTGGTTTTTGATCGCTTTTCTAAGATGACGATTTTGGATGCATGCAATAAGAACATTACAATAGAGGCCACTGCCAAGATATTCTTTGAACGAGTCTGGGTACATTTTAGAATCCCACAAACCATTATCTCATATCAGGCCATTCTATTTCTCAACACATTCTGGTTGAGCCTCTGGTTACTTCTGGACACCAAGCTCACCAAATCCACGGCCTTCCACCCTCAGACAGATGGCCAAAATGAGGTCGTAAATTGAATGATTGTGCATATCCTTCGCATATATAATTCACAACACCCTCGCACATGGGATGAGAGCCTTCCCTATGTCCAACATAGCTACAACCGAGCCCTACATAGCTCAATCGACCACAACCCCTTTTCAGATGGGGTTGGGATTCCAACCATTGGGTCCCATAGATTTTTCACTTCCCCTTGCGGTCACCTCAAATGAATCATCTCCTGCTCCAAATAAAGTTGACAAATCCACCCGGTTCATTGAGTGGATCCAACACATCCGACAATAGGTTCAGGATATCCTACATAATTCTAATGACAAGTACAAACAATGCCATGATCAACATCAGGTGCCACATAAGTTTTAGGTGGGAAACAAAGTTTGGTTGCACTTGTAGAAAGAATGCCTTACATGACCCCATAGAAATATTCTCCCACTCCGTTATGGGCCATACACCATCACCAAGTCCATGGGGGATAATTGTTTTCAGCTCAACATTCCTCCTTTCCTTGGCCTACACCCAGTGTTCAACGTGGATCTCCTTTGCCCTTATTTCCCAACATTATTGGACACCTCAGAAGTAGCAGAACAACTGAAACCAATAGAGCTCAACCCCGACTGCATACAATAGGAATCCAATGATAATATTTTGGACACACAGATCAAGGGAACTCGACGATAAAGGATCCAGCTTTATCGAGTTGTCAAAGTAGGGAAACTCCTGCACCAAGGCAAGTGGCTCACCCGTGGCCAAATTCAGCAGAAATTTCCTCATCTGATGGGGGACGTCAACACAATGGAGACCATTTATTCCTAAGGAGGGAGGATTTATCCAGGTGGATATTAGTGGCCACTGACCTTTTCCAACTGGCTCAAAACAATTTTCTCGCAATTTTGGAAATTTACTATTTTTAGTAGTTTTAACTTCCAGGGCCATTTTGAGGGCCTAAATGAAGGTTTTTTGGGATCGAGCTTCTCAATGATTTCAAAAGGCATGATTGAGTCCCCAAAATGAATTTTATCTAAGTTACCTTTCCAATGGGCTATCATATGCCTAAAACGAAGATCGTATGCAAAAGTTACGACCTCGATAAGTTAATGTACTAACTTACCCAAATGGGGCCCACATGACTTTTGGTGCTTCATCTCCTAGGGTTAGGTTTTTGGATGTCTAGGGTTTTTGGAATTCCTGTTTATTGTAAAAATTCCTTCAGAGCCTCATTGTAATCATCTTATTGTGAATGAGCACAACCGTCACATCTCTTCTCAAAGATAAGCCACCACCATTCCAACAAGCTTGTTTCCACTGCATTTTATAGTTTCAACTTATCTCCTTATTGAATAGAAAACCAATTTTACTATATCTCTGTTATTTTGTGTTAAGTACTTGTTAATAATCTGTATTCATTTCGTTCCGCTCATAAAATCCAGATCAGTCAACACCCTCTGGTAGATAAATATTGATAGGTTGTAAGACATAAAGTATTTGAGGAAGCACCTAGCCTCCCTATGGAGCTAGGGAGGCACCTCTTCATAAATTGCAAGGATGTTACAATATCAATGCCAATGAAGATGATGATCCTAGGAAGGTGAATATCACAGAAATGAAAGGAAAGAGAGACATAGAAGGACCATGAGTTGAACTACCTTTTATTGGACAACCAATCAAAATCAAGAAAGTTAATATTGGAATAGAGAAAGAACTTAAGCTTGCTAATGTTGGAGATTACTAGGATGATGCCATTATTGATAAGATCATAAAATTACTACATGAATATTAGGACTTGTTCCCAAAAAATTTCACTGATATGAAGGGAATTAAAGGGCCCATGGGTGAGATGAAGATCCCCTTGAAACCAAATGCAAGTCCAGTTAAACAAAGACCTTACAGATTGAACCCTAAATATAAGGAGAAAGTGAATATTGAACTAGACAGAATGTTGGAAGTAGGAATCATAGAACCTGTTGAAGAATTAGAGTGGATTAGCCCTATGGTGGTTTAGGATAAGAAAATAAGAGAGATCAGAATCTGTGTAGATCTCAGGAAGCTGAATGATGCATGTCTACATGATCCATTCCCTACACCATTTGTTGACGAAGTTTTAGATAACGTGGGAGGATAGGAAGTCTACTCCTTCACCGATGGATTCTCAGGATACCATCAGATTAGGATTTCCAAGGAAGATCACCATAAGACCATGTTTGCAACAAAATGGGGATCCTACCAATACATAGTGATGCCTTTTGGATTGAAGAATGCACCAAGCATCTTTTCCAGGGTGGTGGTTGAAGCATTCAAGGAGTTTTTACATAAATTTATGGAAGCCTATTTTTATGATTGGATTGTTTTTAGCTTATTGAAAAACCATATTGAATGCTTAAGACTAATGTTGGATAAGTGCAGACAATGTCATATTTCCCTGAACCTGAATAAATGCATCTTCTTTTCACCCTTTGAAGTGCTTCTGGGCCATATTGTGTGTAAGCAGGGGTTACTGGTAGATCCATCTAAGTTTTCCATTATTGTCGATTTACCCCTTCCTACTTCAGTCAAAAAGTTTCACACTACACTGGGACATACTGGATACTACATGAAGTTCATTAAGGGATATGCACAGATTACGACACCTATGGAGAAGCTTCTGAAGAAATGTTGTCAGTTTCAATGGACAGAAGAATGTCAGCAGAGCTTCGACACACTGAAACATAAAATGGTTACTGTGCTTATTCTGTTTTTCCCAGATTGGAGCAAGGAGTTTCATGTGCATGTAGATGCATGTTCTATTGCATTAGGAGCAGTGTTAGAAAAACCAGGAGTAGGAGATATTGACCACCCGTTAGCCTTTGCTAGCAGGAAGCTCTCAATAGCTGAGATAAATTACACCACCACCGAGAGAGAAGGTTTAGCCATGGTGTATGCACTGCAGAAGTTTCGTCACTACTTGTTAGGAGGACACTTTAATATGTTCACTGATCACTCCATGCTGAAATACCTAGTCAACAAGCTAGTGTTGGGGGGAAGGATATGCATATGGCTTCTGTTATTTCAGGAATATGATTTTGAAATTGTGGTAAGTCCAGGAAGGATGAACAAGGGACCTGGCCACTTGTCTAGGTTGGAACATGGAGAGGAACCTACTATTTTGGAGGATACACTACTGGATGCACATTTGCTGGACATTATAAAGGTTGATGATCACTTTGTCGAGATAGTTTAGTTCCTATCAACAAGAATAACACCTCGTGAATACATAGTCATTCAGAAGAAACAACTGGTAGTGCACGCTGTAGATTTTTCGCTTATAGCTGGACAACTATATAATATGGGACCTAATGAGATCCTGAGAAGATGTGTTATGGAGGAAGAAACACCACTGATTTTAGCAGAAGCTCATGAAGGCATCATAGGAGGACACTATGCAGGAAAAGAAACAACGCAGAAGGTTCTTAGAGATGGCCTATGGTGGCCCACTTTACACAAAGATGCTAAAGAATACTATAGAGCCTGCAATGTATGCCAAAGAGTTGGGAAACCTTCCAGAAGAGATCATATGCCTTTAGCACCCCAACTAACTTTACAATCATTTGAGAAATGGGCCATTGACTTCGTGGGACCTATAAACCCACCAGGGAAGCACACAGGAGCTAGATACATCATCATTGCAACAAAGTATTTGACCAGATGGGCAGAAGAAAGAGTAGTTAAGGACTGTAGTGCAACTACAACTGTGTGTTTCATATTTGATGATATCATAACTAGGTTTGGATGCCAAAAGATCCTCATGAGTGATCAAGGTACACATTTTATTAATAAGACTATTGAAGCCTTGACTCAGGAATTTGAAGTTCACCATCAGAAGAACACCCCATACCACCCGCAGGTGAATGGTATGGTTGAAGCCTTCAACAAGATCTTGGAGACAACACCGATGAAGATTTGTAGTGTAAACAAAGATGACTGGGATTTGAGAGTACCAACAGTGTTATGGGTCTATAGAACTACTTGTAAGAAGCTGACAATGCAAACTCCCTTTAAGGTGGTCTCTGGCCTAGAAGTAGTTGTACCCATGGAATATTTAGTTCCTAGATTAAGAATTGCAACCTTTACAGATATGGATGACACTAGTGTTGTTCAAGAGAGGCTGTCACAGTTGTTCGAACTAGAAGAATACAGATTTATTGCAGGATTTCATCAGCAATTTCAAAAGGAACAAGAAAAGGCCTACCATGATAGGCATATCCAGAAGAAAGCATTTAAGCAAGGAGATCTGGTATTGGTATACGATAGCAAGTTCATGAATCATCTAGGGAAGTTTAGAACACATTAGATGGGGCCATATGAGGTTTCCTATGTTACAGAAGGAGGAGCTGCACAACTGAATACTTTGAATGGGGAGAGGAAGGAAGGATTGGTGAATGGGAGTCGGTTGAAATTGTACTATGACGACCAATTGCCTCGCAACTCTCGGTAAAAATAGAAGGAGAAGGGTCTAGGTACCAGGTGTAGTTGAGACTGGGTACCATACATAATAAATACATTCTGCACACAAGGTGGAGGAACAGAGTAGGAATCACGGGCTTCACTACGCAGTCTAAAGTCGAGATACAACAAAAGATTTAGATTAGAGTGCTTCGGGAGGAGTCACAGGTGAGTGTTGGGGGCCTGTTGGCCCTTGGTTATGGAATAAAGAAAATATTATAGAAGAAAAGGTGAAACATGAACTACGTGAAAGGAAGGTTGACTAAGATCAGGTCGAAGTGGTTAAAGAAGAAGAAAACATGGAGCGAAGTCTGAGAAAGGAAGCCATTGGATGAGGAGATAGAGGAAAATAGATAAGCAAGGAATATGGATAATGGAAAACTTAGAAAGAAAAAAAATCCATCGGTAGATTCTTTGGAGAACCTCACGGGAAGGAAGGAAAGACAGGCTAGCAAAGCCCTGAAAATGTGGGTCAAGTTGACTTAGGGTTTTAGTATCTAGGGTTTTTGACACCTAGGCTTTGACCTAAGTCTGTCAGTGAGCTATTGTAATGTATAAATAAAGGTCAAGAGGACATGATATGGGTTCGATTATGTGATGATGAGGGATTGTTGTTATTTATGAGAGAGAAGTATCGTGTGGTGAGAGAAGTCTTTATTGTAATATCTTCTGCTGGGTGCGAAGATCAACCCTGGAGCTGGGTGCATAGGGAAGGGAGATAGA
This sequence comes from Picea engelmannii, assembly GCA_009831015.1. Lineage (NCBI taxonomy): Eukaryota > Viridiplantae > Streptophyta > Pinopsida > Pinales > Pinaceae > Picea > Picea engelmannii. Next base: position 414,346 of record ML783246.1, on the reverse strand, counting down.
GAGAAGAGAGAAAGATATATATCTAAAATCTAAGAGCGTAGATAGAATTGTAAGCTTTCACCTAATATATTATAAATCACATTTCTATGGACATAGTCCTAGGGAGAGGATGAACCATGTATAACCTTTTGTTGTGTGTGATTGGTGCTGTGTTCTTTGCTCTGTACTTTGATGATGCATTAGTATGTTATATCTGATATATAATTGTGTGAAGTAGGTTTATGTTTGGAAAGAATAATCTAATCTCCATGTGTGGTTTCCTTGATTCCACTTGCATTTCCTCTAGTTGTAGACACCTGTGTCCTACAACCCCCTATTTCTACTTCGGGTGAGACTGCATATGATTCGTAGGTGTTGCCGAAAGGGCCAGTATTTAGGTCTTGTTTGTGTGCTATTATAGCTGAAACTTGGGTCTTTCCCTGTGCCAACAACATCACAGTCATTATCATAACCATATACTAGCTCTATCATAGTCACAAATAGACTATCTGATGGTCATGTCACAGTCATGCATCTGGGGTCTCATCAACACATGTAGCATCTCTCTAGTGGGAACAATCTTGTCATCCTCTTGGACCTTATGGGTCTCGACATCCTTTTTAACCTTATGTCATTACATGACTTCAGCTAGCTCACTCAAAGCTAGGCAACTATCCAGTTCACACAGAACTGCGTTACTACCCAATCCACATGGAGTCTGGGAAATTTATCAGTTTAAGATAGTTCACACACATAACTGCACTACTACCCATTCCTTACGGAGTCTAGGAAACTATTCAATTTGATCCATTTCACACACAGAACTATGGTACTACCCAATCCTTATGGAGTCTGAGAAACTATTCGTGTCTGTAAATGACTACCCGTTTCTACCAAACTCTGTAAGCTAATGCCCCCTAGAATTTCATATGTGATTCATCACTCCCTCTTATGAGTGAATTCCTTTTGGACCACTTCAAACTTGTCCCTAAAGTACTCAAACTTTACCTTCAACAGAGGCTTGGTCAATGCATCTTCTATCTACTCGTATGCACCAATTTACTGTAGCTTCACAACTCCCTTTTGCAAAATATCTCGGATATAATGGTACATGATATTGATGTGCTTGGACTTGTCATGAAACAAATGGTTGTTAGACAACTTTATACAACTCTGGTTGTCACAAAAAATACAAGTGACCTCCAACTCGAGATCAAACAGTCCTGCGAGCAACTTTCGAATTCACACCACTTTCTACTAGCTGAACATGCTGTTATATATTCTGCCTCGGTCATACTGAGTGCCACACTAGTATTCTTCCTATTGATCCACAAAATCATAGTTGACCCCAAACTAAAGAAACATCCCGATGTACTATTCTGATCCATGACACTATCGGCCCAATATGAATCAATATAGCCTTACAGTCTTATCTTATGATTCGAAACATACCAGAGTCCAAATTATATCATACCCTTTAGGTACCTTAACTTGTGCTTTGTCGCAATCAAGTGAACATGTCTTGGTTCAACCATATACCGACTCAAAATTTTTACCAAAAAACATATATCTGGCCTAGTGTTCATTAAATACATCAATGAACCAATCATCTGCCTATACATGGTGAAATCCATTGTCTCTAAATAAGTATCACTCAATAAATTCAGGTTCGTCACCATCGGTGTGGGCATGGATTTACAATCCATCATTTTGAATCTCTTTAGGATCTCTACAACATATTTTCCTTGGTTAGGGAAAATCTCATCCAGTTTCTACCACACCTCTAGACCCAAGAAATAATGCATCATGCCCAGGTCTTTCATCTCAAACTTTGATGCAATATTTCTCTTGCACTCAACGATGAGCTTCTTGTCCCTTGTTAGAAACAGGTCATCCACATATAACAATGATATCACTGGTCCACCATCCTCAAACTTGTAGTAAAGGTTTGTATCTTCTTTACTCTTGGTAAAACCCAAGCTCATCATAATGTTGTCAATTCTACCATACCATGCCCTGGGTGGTTGTTTCAATCCATACAAGGATTTCTACAATATCCACACGTGTATGCCTGTCATGTGTCTCAAATCCTTGTGGCTTCTCCACATGCACTTCCTCTTCCACTGCACCATTCATAAAAAATTTCTTCATATCCATCTGACGTATCTTCTATTTCATTACTACAACTATCACACACGTATCTCGCCACAGGAGAAAATGTCTCCTGATAATCTATTCCTTATTTCTGGGAGAACCCATGAGCCATGAATCTTGCCTTGTACTTATTGATACTAACATCTATTGAATGTTTTGTCTTGTAGATCCATTTGGAACTCACAACTAATTTCTCTTTCAGTCTTGGAACCACATCCCAAACATCATTCTTAATTATGGACTAGTGTTCCTCAATCATGAAATCCTTCCATACTTTCTTCTTTGTAGCCTCTTCATAACAAGTAGGCTCAACATCAATGATATCACATAACAATGCCATGTAACTGGAATATGGTCGAGTTTTATTTCTTTCTCTAAAAGATCCATCTGGAGAACCATACTTCTTGGCATCCTGAATAATGTCACAAGCCCAAGATGGTATTATTTTATTTGTAATAATATCTAAAGGTCTTTGTGGTTCTATCATGTCATGATTCTATGGAACATGCTCTTCTGGTACAATGCCATTACCTGCAACTGTTATCATTTTGTTCTTTCTTTTTGCTACAACATTCTGCAGAGGACTGTAGTTAGTAGTAAGCTCCCTCTTAATCCCAAATTCTTCACGGAATTATTTGAATTCATCTAATTTTAACTCTCCTCCATTATCTGACCTCAAAATATTTCTCTTATTTTTAGAAATATTTTCTACAAGAGCTTTGAATTCCTTGAACTTGCTAAATACTTTGCTTTTGTTTTCAATAAATAGATCCAATTTGTATATGAGAAATCATCAATAAATGAAACATAATGTACATACCTTCTAAGTGAAGTTGTTTTCATTGGTCCACACATGTCTGATTGCACAATGTCCTAAACTCTTTTGGCTTTGTTGTCACTGATTGGAAATGGACTCTTCTTGATTGTTGGTTTGCTCCATGTCTCAAACTAGAGGCTCTCTAATATGTTTCCTTCTACAACTATGATTGTAGCTCCCTCTCAGAGCTGTCACTAGTGACCTACTTCCATGGTAACCTTCCAGGAACATGCACATCTCCATGATAACTTCCATGGAATTTGTGAGATAACCTTCTAGAGACAAGAGAAACAAGAGAAAAAGTATTTCCAATATAATATCATTTTCATAAGAACATATCTATGGTAACAAGAATAAAGGACAATTTCATGGTAATCATCATAGCTTTACCAAGGTGACCTTCCTAGAATTAAAACAAGAATTATCACCTAGAGGAGATTTTAGTTCATCTTGCAAACACGTACAATGCACATTTATATCAATAGAACTCATATGCTACCAAGTATTTATTGTACCTATCAGTAATAGAACCTTTCAAAGACCGTTAACACAACTATAATGTTTACTTGTAATGTAGAAATGATCAAACTTGATATGTGCAAGTTGGAAACTTATGAATTTAATCAATCAAACCCAGAACCTAGAGTCTTATCTCCAAGAATGATTGTTGTTTCTTTTCTTCTGAGTCTCCTTCATTCAAGATGAAAATTATTCTCTCAAAATTGTCCCATGTACTAAGACAATATGCTTTCTTGACATAAATATGAGTTAGAGAATACAATGCAAATAAACTCTAAAATCTCAAACTTAATCAATATAATACTTTGACTAAATTCATCTTATAACTTCAACTTTGACCAGAGATTAGTATAATAATCATAACTTCAATAGATCAAAATACAACTAGATGTTCATAAGATCACAATAATGCCATAACAACTAGAGGCATATCAAAACAATTAAACATGGAGTGCATTGTTCCTATGAATGTGTTGGATCTAATACCCCTATGGATATATGATTATTGCTTGGACAAAATATCCCTTCTCCAACAAACACCCTCAAGATAGTGATATAGTTTAAACATATACAAGTACATACCTCCGGTAGCTACGGAAAACAACGACAAACCCTAAAACTTCAAAGAGCTCCAACTTGCAATGTAAAGGTAGTGTTGGCATAGGGGTAGACCTAGGGTTCAATGCTTCAGCAGCGCACCAACAAAACCCTAACTACCGACCCTTTCGGAAACACCTGCGAAGCAGATGAAGTGTCACTCAAGGTAGAAGAAGGGGTGGTTGCAGGACTCAGATGTCTGCAACCTAGATGGGACACATATATGTGATTACAATACCTTAACAGAGCACTTAACAGTCAACATTCATTAGCAATTAACCCTTATTTACATCATATATCCAAATCCTAATTACAGAACAAAGCAATATCCCAGAAGATCTAATACATCCAACACTTAGCACATAGAAATAGATCAAATATAGCATTCATTCACATTACTAAGCACTAAGCTATAATATCATATGCATCTAAGATATATCATTGCACTAAACATACATCACATCAAAAACTATAATGCACAAAGAAACCACGACAAAGGATATACGTGGTTCACCCCAGTGTGGGGCTACGACCACCAACTCTTCTCTTATTTATTATCTTCTCTATATTCGATAAGCACAAAGCCACAAGAACCTACTCCACATAGGACAGGAGATCTATGCACACCTGGCTAGATCCTCCTTCCCCAAGCTAGGTTTAAGCACAAAGACTTCTTATAAGATACACACAAGCCTCTTACAATCACTTTCACTTACCTCTGCAAGTTATTAACACACAGTAAGCACAAATCCTTTGCAATCACATAGATCAAACTTTAGAACTTAGCATATTTTCCTCATTACCCTTAGCACGTCTTACTTACATTGCCTAGCTTTCTATTTATACATTATAAAATGGGCCTAAACATGGGTAAACCCATGGGCCGACATCCCATACCCTTTACATAAACCCTAAACCCAAAAATTCCCTAAAAAGGGGATGAGATCCCGCGATATCTACTTTTCCTTGCGCTCCACCTTTGATCAGCCTGTCGAAGTCTCAAAATTGGTCAAATGTGACCCAAGTTCTCCAAAAATTGGTCAAGGACCAACGGGCCCCCAAAACTCACCTATGACTCATCCCGATTCACTCTGATTTGGGTAAATCTGCCTCAAATGCCTCGAGCTTGGCTTGAGCTGCTTCGACTTGTTGCTTTGCTAGAGCCTTCCTTCTCGGTGAACTCTTGAATAACCTTCTCTGTCAGAGGTCCTTCCAATCGTTGTTAATCTAATTTGACTACTTGTTCTAGCTATGCACCTTGTCCTTCAATATCCCCTAAAAGTATGCAAGTTGCATCCTTCACTGGATGGAGTTGCTGGGTCACTTCCATGACCTTACTCTGAATTGCATGGGCTTGCTGCTGAACCATGCGCTGTTCCTGGGCTCTTTTTATCCTCTCGATCAATGATAGTAGCTTCAACTACGCTTGCACTGTTGTTGCTTTCTATTTTTCCTCGTGGAGCTATGACTCCAGTGTCATGAGCTCAGTGTCCTCTGCAAGGTGCTCATAGGTCTGCACACTTCGACTGCTGAGATGTTTGCATTCCAAGGCTAATTCCTTTATTCTCTCAACTATTCTCCTTGTAGTTTCTTCTCTTAGATATCACACTTCCTGCGAAGTGCATGGCACTGCTTGTAACTCCAGTTTGGCTATCCTCTGTTGGAGCTACTGAATGGCTTTGACAAGCTTCCCTACTTGTCTTTCTACTGGGTCTTCTTCCGTCAGTTCTAAGACTGTCACAGAGCGAAGTTCTATAATGACTGCTTCTTTAACTCCAATCTTCTCTGGGAGAAATTGTTCCTTCTCCTTTTGGATCTGCACTCTATCCTCTACAAACTTGGCTTAGATGTCATCTCTTTCCTATTGCACAACCTGACATTGTTCTCTGTCTTCCTCTTTTGCTTGATTTAAGGCCTCTGTGGCCTGCTCTTTTTCTTCCTGAACATGATGAAGGTGAGCTTCAGTCGCTTCTGCTATTCGATGGAGCTAGGCAGGTTCGTCTCCCAAATTAGTTCCTTCAGATGACGAGGGTGCAGTAGACACTACGCGGCTAGAGTGGAGGGCTTGTTGTACCCCTTTCAACTCTACTTCAATTCTTTCATACACGGTCTCTTGTTTGGCTTCATTATGCTGTAAGATATCTTCTGAGGTATATGAGACAATGGTGACGATGAAATCTATGTCATCCATCATGAGCACAGTCTACATCTATGGTTTAGTAGCTTTAGACTTCTTCCACGATGTAGGTTTCGTGGGGGAAACATTTATTTTCTTGGAGGTATCAGATTCGTTAATAGGGTCCCTAGGCGATGTTACTTCACCTTGTTTATGCTTGTCTTCTTATCCATTGTATTCTTCTTTGTCTACTTCGTCATCACCTCCCCCTCCTAGTGAGTCTAAAGAAGTCTCTTTTGATGTGCTGTTTAGCTTCTGTACTTCTTCCTTTTTCTTCCTTCTGCTACTACTGGGTGCATCATACTCTTCGCTAGTGACCAGAGGACTTCTGATTAGGTCAGGGTCAGACAGTTCTGCCTGGTCGACTAGTACAAGGAGTTCTGCATGCCACTCCTTAGTTATTTCTTTCATGTCCTCCTCAGTGATCTTGTAGTAATATTGGAGCTCTTCTTTATGTTCGTCTCCTCGCACAGTGATATAAATAAAATGTCTATATGCGTGAAACTTCACAAATGGTCTGAATTTGTGTAGGGTATTCGGTGTCATGCGAGGGGAAGACTCAATATCCCTCTTCAACTACAGGTAATAGGTGTGGAACACCACGTTTGACTTCCATTGTTTAGCCATGTCACTCGAATACCAAAGTGTGGTGAAATTCGTGGCTAAGGGTTCTGATGGCTCAATCTCAGGGAAGGTCGCACCTTCCAACATTTCCCAAGCAATGAAGGCAATGGGGATCAACAACCAATTAAAATGAAACTCGTAGCCCCGATCCTGAGCTTTGCAACAATGTTTATCTAACTGGTTGATGAGGAATCTCACCCAGTTCATTTGTATCCCTTCCACACATTTTTCGGCGAGGTTGACGACAAACCCCGTGACCTACGCGGGTCTGTTATTCCTTACTATCTTACCAGCAATCAACTGGTAGTCTAGACGCACTATGCCATTTTGGATAGAGGTGACCTTGTAGCCCCTTTTCCCCTTTTCTACATTTCCATAGGTGTCTTTGATTCTTTGTGCTAGGGCGCGATCTGCAGCCTTTCGTGGATAAAATTATTGTGGGTCTGGTCCTTGCATGCTTAGTTCGGTGATCCTATGGATCAACGCCGGATCAACAGTGATACACCTGTCCAACCACAAATAACCACCATGGAAGCATGACAACAACATCTTAATGCACGTGTTAACCTCTTGATGTCCTCCGAAGTGTGGTATCTTCATCATGTTTAGGATAGTGGACCTCACGATGTCCATGGTCCATGACTGGGGGATGATCTTCAACTTCTTCCCCTTTTTCTTGGTCAAATACTTGTATGGTGCGAGCATGCCATAGATCTTGCAGTCTCCTAGGTTATAGTCACTGATCTTGAACATCGAAATCATCTCCAACTGCAGTCTGACTGCGCGTATCCCCTTAAAGAGATACAAAGTGATGACTGTGTAGTCGAAGTCCCTTGGGACGCTATCACGACTCACCACACCAGCCAGAGGCATGATGTAGATAGGAAGGATAGATGGGATGAGCTTTGCATTCGATAAGTCATCACGATGATTCGTTCGTTTCTCTGTCGTAACTCGTGATTGTCCAGATCCACGAGTAGTTGACGAGGATGCTTGCACTCCTCTCATCGACGAGGATTGGATGCCTATGGACATCACCTTCTCAGCCATGAGTTATATTAGGATCTCTTCGACAAATTTTTATACTGCACTAATTTTTTCCGACATACACAATCGATATCTGATATCTTGGGTCGATGAACAACACTCAATGTAACAAAATGGATGGCGAGGTCTCAATGATCACTGCATGAAAGAAACTATTTCTTTGTGGGCTCGAATAATCACAATTGGTAAAAGTTTTCTCAGTGCAACGCTTGATAGGATAAATAGACAATGTCATAATAGACTCTACCAATGGGCAGGAATGCCTCAATCGATGCAATTCCATCCATTATGGAACAGTCCCAATGGTCCAGTGGTGAACGTTCTAGCAATAACTGTGTTTCTAGCCATTCTAGAGTGTCATTCTAATGGTTGGGATGCCTCCAATGGTCATATTTCTTCATCATGGAGAAGTGCCAATCTTCGTTATTTTGATATCCCAATGAAGTTCCAATTCTGCAAACCTTCTTTCTGCGGAGTCCTCCCTGGAACTTCCTATAACTTTTCTAACTTTTCTTTCTTCTTGCTGAGCTTTCTGGATTTCTTTCCTGAAATCTAGGTCACTGGTTTCCTCTTTCCATTATCATTCTTATCTCCTCTTGGCATGGTAACTTCACACTGTGGAGGGTAATACTTCTTCTCTTTCTGGGGTAGGTGCTCTACTCTCTTGTATAGATAGGTGTTTCAAGTCTTCCTGTGTTCTTTCAACTTCGACAACCAGATCTCTGGTATTTAGTAGCTTCGACTGGTCCTCTTGTTCTTTCAGTAAGTGTGTATCTCTTAGTTCTTGTTTTTTCTGTTCTAGATCATCCTCTTCTTGTTTCCTTCTTATTTGATCTTTCTCAATCTAGTTTTTTCCTAGCAAAATAGCAAATGGGGTGTTGTTCTCAACAAATTTAACGATCTCAAATTCTTCTTCTGTCGAAGTGCCATGAGAACTCATAGATTTCTGGGTAAGTCTTCCACATAGGGTTATCAACTTTCCTCTAAATAATCCTATTCCTCCTAATGAAGGAACCATAGCAGGCTTTCCCAAAATTTCCCAAGTTCTTTCTGTCATGATATTCACTTGCGTTTCCTCATCTAGGACACAATCTATGTCGAAGTCTCCTATTCTTGTTTCTATGCACTCCTTCTCTTTTAAGATCTTTGATAAGTTGATATCTTTGTGATCGTTCAGGGTTTCTTTTATCTGTAATAATACAGTCTCTGATTATTTTTGGGGTTCTATCATATCCTTAGTTTCTTGGCCCATCTCATAGTTTTCTTGTCTCATATTCATCTTTTCAACTTTGGCAATCATTCTAGGGAAATCCAAAACTTATGTCCAATAGCCTTACAACAAAGGAAAATAAGACCTCTACCAGGGAATTCCTTAGCAAGATGTCATGATCTTCTACAACTATAGCAAAGAGTTAATCCTCTCTTTATTTTAAATGACCCCCAACCTTTCCTATACTACGCACTGGGATCACAGTGGTGGGTCTGAAAAAAATTCTTTCTAGGATCCTGCATCCATTTGTAAGTCCAACAATTCTTTTTATGCATAGGAATAACATATCTTTCACTATTTCTATCAGATCTATTCATATCAAATATTCTTTCTTCTAGTTGTACCCTAGTTTTCAGATTAGGACCAAATCTATTAAACATACCTAGTTCCATTCTTTCGAAATAAAAAATTTCACTTATCTTACCTTTATCAGAGCACAAAGATTCAATATCTTACCTCTTTTCTTCAGATCAGACTTCTCTTCTTATCACAGATCTTCGCAAGTCAAGTAGAATACTGTGCACTAGGGCAATACATCTATGCACATATATTTCTCTTTTCTTCAGTTCCCAACAATCACAGTTTCAGGTCCCGACAACATAACCATTTGTTGGCACATGGGCATACCCAGGGTTCAACTCTTTAGAAGTTCATGAAAAAACCCCTAACTACCGACCCTTTCAACAACACCTGCGAAGTAGATGAAGTCTCACTCGAGGTAGAAGCAAGGGTGGTTGCAGGACTCAGATGTCTGCAACCTAGCTGGTAAATAGATCCGTGATTACAATACCTTAACAAAGCACTCACCAGTCAACATTCATTAGAAATTAACCCTTATTTACATCTTAGATCCAAATCCTAATTACAGAACAATGCAACATCCCACAAGATCTAATACATCCACTACTTAGCACATAGAAATAGTTCAGATCTAGCATTCATTCACATTACTAAGCACTAATCTATAATATCAGATGCATCTAACATATATCATTGCACTAAACATACATCACATCAACAACTATAATGCACAAAGAAACCACAACAAAGGCTATACATGGTTCACTCTAGTGTGGGGCTACGTCCACCAGCTCTTCTCTTCTTTATTATCTTCTCTCAATCTTCGAAAAGCACAGAGCTACAAGAACCTACTCCACATAGGACATGAGATCTATGTGCACCTCACTAGATCCTCCTTCCCCGAGCTAGGTTTAAGCAAAAAACCTTATTACAAGCTGCACACAAGCCTCTTACAATCACTTGCACTTAGCTCTACAAGTTCTTAACACACAGTAAGCACAAAGCCTTTGCAATCACATAGATCAAACTCTAGCACTTAACATCTTTTCCTCATTACCCTTAGCACCGCTTACTTACATCGCCTAGATTTTTATCTATACATTAAAAAATGAGCCTAAACATGGGTAAACCCATGGGCCGACATCCCATACCCATTACATAAACCCTAAACCCAAAAATTCCATAAGAAGGGGCCGAGATCCCGTGATCTCTGCTTCACCTTGTGCTCCACCTTTGATCAACCTGTCGAAGTCCCAAAATTGTTCAAACATGACCCAAGTTCTCCAAAACAGTTGGAGATGCACTAGGGTAGGGTGCACCTATTTGTGAAGGAATTAGGCCAAATGTCCTATAAAAGGTGCTCAAAGATCTTGACAAAATAAACTGTGTAGAGGCATGGTACTGCAGCAAGGTACTATGGAAAACTACAATGGCGAGGTAAATCTCACGATATTCCTTCTAGCGATTAGATTTTCTGAAGGAAACCAACTCTAAAACTATGTTGAATTTTTCCTAAAACTATTTAAGGTTATATTTACCATAGCAACTTAACTAATTTTATGTGCTCATTTTTTCATAGACGATTCTACATCATTGTCACCCAATAATAGGCACCTACATGTTCCACCATCAAGAACAACACACATATATCTATCTTGGGAAACCCTCTTGGGGAAGAAAACCTAGTAGAACATCTTCAGTATATATTCATCAACCAGGTATAGTTTTAGTACAATCCTCTCTCAGAGAGAAATATCCCAGATAACCCTTCTACTCAAAGGGAAAACCTGCTACTAGACTTGTTCCTTGTCACCAGAAGATACACCAAGTATTATACCAATACATACACCAAGGGATACACCAAGGCACAATCCAAACCCTAGCTCATTACCCTAGCAAGGTAGCGCATGAGAGAGAGACCAACCAAGATCAAGAGATGTGCCTTATCCTTCGTCCTATAGCTGCAACTGTAATTGCAGCTCTCCACCAAACTTGTGCTATAGATGAGTGAGTTTTGATCAGAAAATGAGTAAGGCATCACCTTATTTATACTTATTCTTCTAGTGAAATTTTCCCACAGGGCCGACCTGTCTTTTCTGGAAAATATAATTTACTTTGACTTTTTCTTGCAGGGATGACTTCTCATATTGTAAGTACAAAATATAATAATAATAATTTTCTTGAGCCGACATTACAAATATACTTTAGCATTATTATTTTAGGGTTTTGACTTGATCAAATACAATAAGAATATCTTCCACAACTACATAATACTTCAACATGTGTAACAGGACCAATCTTCTCTAGGATTTCAAATGTCCCACAACAGCGTGCTGCCATCTTAGAACAATTTCCCAACTTCAAGGAACTATGTATTGCTTTTACTTTCAAGAACATATGGTCACCCACTTTAAACTCTTTATGGTTTCTGCATTTATTTGTGCAATGTTTCTTCCTATCTTGGGCATCCTTTAAATTGTGTCTTATCTTCACCATCTACTCTTCCATTTCCCTAAGTAAATCCTTCCCAACCACTGCATGGTCTGCTGGGTTTTCCCAACTCACTGGTGTGTTGCAATTTCTGCCATAAAGTTCCTCAAATGGGCCCATATTTGGATATTATTGATACCCATTTTTATAAGCAAACTCAACCAAAGGTAAATATGTTTCCCACTGCGTCATTTTGTCCATCACATACATTCTTAGCATATCTTCTATCAATATTTTTACCCTTTATGTTTGTCCATCTGACTCTAGATGATAGGTTGTGCTAAAGTTCAAATTTGTCCCAATACCTTTGAATATCCCTCTCCAAAAATTTGATGTGAACTTGGGATCTCTCTTAGGCACAATTGTCTTATGTACACCATGCAACCTAGCAATTTCTCTCATGTATATGTCAACAATGTTGGTTTCCCTGCGAGTTGATTTCACTGGAACAAAATGGGCAGATTTAGTAAGTTTGTCCACCACTACCATAAGAAAATAATGTTGCTTAACATTCCAAGGCATGTTAGTAATGAAATCCATGCTTACAACTTTCCATTTCCACTAAGGAATGGGAAAAGGATGTAGCAAACCAACCAACTGTCTGTGCTCAACCTTGACCTTTTGACATTCAAGGAATCTAACAATAAAATTAGTAACCTCCTTTTTCATACCTGGACAATAGTATTGCTTTTTTACATCTGTAATTGTTTTCTAGTAGCCTGGGTGCCCAACATAAGGAAATTTATGCATCTATTAAAATATCATATTTTTCAACTTCTAATCATTTGACACATACAATTTGCACCTATACATGAGGATTTCATCCTCTTTTGGATCATAACCTTTGAATTTCTATTGCAATTTACCTTGCTATAAATTTACCTTTATGTTCACATAACACTGATCTGATTTGGAAACCTCTAAAATTCAGTCACATAAATATGATTTGTACATGATAATGGTTGTATCATGCATCTCATGCACCCTCCTACTAAGTGTGTCAACCACCTTGTTCTCATTTCCTTTGATATGCCTGATATCAAAGTCATACTCACTGAAGAATTTCAACCATCTACTTCATCTGGAATTTAAAATTAATTGTCCAAACAAATATTTCAGACCACTATGGTCTAACCTCAAGTCGAATATTTTTCCCATGAGGTAGTGCCTCTACATATTCAAGGAATATATTATGGCTTCTAATTCCAAATCATGAGTAGCATAGTTCCTTTCATGCTCTTTTAATTTCCTTGATTTGTAGCATACCACATTCCCATTCTGACTAAGGTATCCACCAAAACATTCCTTTCATCCATCCTTTCACACAACAAAGTCTTCATTAGGATCAACAATTATCAAAATTGGCACACTTGTCAACAAACTCTTTAAGTGCTGAAAACTCCTTACATAATCTGGAGTCCATTCAAATCACACACCTTTCTTTTGCAAGGATGTAATTGGGTAGGAAATCTTTGAGAAGCATTCAATAAAACTTATATAGTACCCTACAAGTCCCGTGAAGGATATTACCTCTACGACATTCCTTGGTGTTGGCCATCCTTCAATGGATTTTATCTTCTCCGGGTCCACAACTATCCCTTCCTATGAAATTATATGACCCAAGTAATGGATCTTCCTCTGGTAGAATGAGAACTTGCTCAACTTTGCATACAACTAATGTTCTCTAGTCAATACTTGTAGCACCATCCTCAAGTTTTTCTCATTTTATTCTTCATACTTTGAGTAAATAAGCATGTCATCCAGCCTACAGGAGTGTAGACCGATTGGCATGTGCCATGTAAATGGAAGGAATTGTGTAAAGAAGGTATCAAGTTCGATTCTCACCCTGCTTTATGTGTGTTCCATGCTTATGGGATGTGTGGTGCACTTGGGGGTATATGGGCAGGGAACGAGTATCGACCATGTGTCATGCGAGTATGAGAACCGCGAGTTGCCGATTCCCACAAC
>ML783246.1:379598-400294 GCA_009831015.1 Picea engelmannii | reverse complement strand
TATATATATATATATACAATGAAAAACTTATCTAGGAATTCTCTGAAAATAACATTCACTAAACACATGGATACATATGGTGCATTTGACAACCCAAATGTCACTATTGTAAACTCATAACAGCCATACCTTGTTCTAAAATTAGTCTTGTTGATGTATTCTTCTTTAATTCTCACTTGGTTATATCCAAATATGAGATAAATCTTTGAAAATATATGTGCACCCCTCAGCTAGTCAAAGAGGTCATCTATCCTTGGCAAAGGATACTTGTTCTTTATTGTTACTTTTTTCAACTACCTAAATTCAATACAAAGACTCAATGTACCATCCTTCTTCCTCACAAAAAATACTGGGGCACCCCAAGGTGACACACTTGGGCATATATACCCATTCTTCAAAAGCTCTTCAATTTGCATATGCAATTCCTTCAGCTTTTGTGTACTCATCCTATAAGGAGTCTTGGGTACAAGGGCTTCTCCAGGCATCAAATTTATAGATACATCAATATCTCTTTTCGGTGGCAACCCCAATATTTATTTAAATACATCTTCAAATTATTTTAGTACTGCACAGTCTTCAACATTTGGCACTTTATCCTTAGGTGTCTCCTCCATGTGCACTGCAAATACTTGACATCCTTTCCTATAGATTTTCTTCAATTGCAAGGATCAAACTTCTCTGATAGTTACATCTCTTGGAATGCCTTGAACTGTTCTTAAATTTACTTCCTCATCCAAGAAAGTAAATACCTTATTGTAACAGTCTAAAACAACATGATGTTGGTTCAACCAATCCATACAAATGAGGTAATCATAAGAGCCCAAAGGTATTATATTAAAATCATTGTTTGCTCTCATCCCATTATATCCATTGGACATGCCTTATACATATCATTAATTTTCCTTTTTTCTCTTGTATCTAGTTGCACCAACCAAGGTTTTCCAAGCTTGCTTCTTGGCAATTGAAATCTTTCCACCATCTTAGGATCTAGATAACTATGAATATCTCTTGAATCAATTAAAATATCAATGGGTTGGTCATTAATCTTACCTTCTACTTCAATAATTTATGATTAAAACTCAACTTTCTTGTTATCCAAGGATGTGTAGATCCTTGGTACATTTATGTCTATGTCTTCAACTGTCGCATCTTGTTGTACATTGTGACCATTCCTCACTTTTTCACCTATGTGAGAGAAATATCTGTACATGTGGTCTCCCCCACAACCCCAACATTGAATAGGTGGTTTCCTTGGTCTTTGTCCCATTTTCCCAGTCATTCTGGGATCCTTGGGGGTTAGCTATCCTTGAGAATTATTTTTGAAAAATGGTGGCTTAGTCCTCTTCTTCCTTTGTTCCATTTTTATTTTCTTCTTGTCTTCCCAAGCCTTTTAGAAAGTCAGTCTTCCCCTTTACTAATAATAGATACATTTATCTCACCTTATGTTTTCCTCCAATGTCTTGGGGTCATCATATTATATCTTGTCACTGATAAATGATGACATCCGACTCAAGTACCTCTGAATTTTAAAATTTATCATCCTTGATTAATGAAACATATTTCAGTAGCTCTAAGAATCTTATTTCATACTCATGTATTTTCATACTCCCAAGATTGAGTTCAAAGAATTCTTTCATTTTATTTTCATAGTATTGCTTGTTTAAGTATTTCTTTTGAAAATACCTTTTAAACTCCCTCCAAGTAACCTTCTTCTCATCAATGTGTTGCACTTGCATGAACTAATCCCACCACATTGATGTCTTTCCATTTAGATTATGGATGTCAATTCTCCCTTCTGCCTGTGCAGAGTAATTATGCAGTTGGAAGTACTTCCTCATGCCTCGTAGTCACATCTCTGCATCTTCATCCTTCTTGTGCTCACCATCAAATGTAAGAGGATTGATATTATTCATTTCTCCCTGTAGCTCATCCACCTCATTCCTTCTCTTATTATTTCTGACAAGATATGGAATTGAGATACTGTGTGCTTTCTTAAATTAATGCTTTAGTGAGTGATGGTGATTCTTGTCAAAACTTCTTGTTTTTCTTCTCTCATCATGAGACCTGTGACTTCTTGACTTTCTTGAATTTCTTGACTTTGTCTCCTTATCCATTTTCTTTTCTATTATGTCCAAGCTTTGCATCAAGTTGATAATGAAGTCACCTTTCTTGTCCTTGGATTTCATAAGCCTCTCATTATCAACATTATAGCTTTGTATATATTTTTTCAAATCCTTTATGGTTTCTACCAAGTTTATGTGCTCCTCCTTTCCTTCTATATGATCATTTGATTTTGTACTATCAATACCCATACCTAAATACAAACCCCTCGAATTCATCATCATGGTTGTAAGTTTTTTGTGCACATTCCATGTTTTTGACTCTTTGTGTTGATTCTGTCCTAATCTAATCATTGTTAATTCTCCAAAATGTGTAGGTAATAAGATTTGTTAGACGAACTCATGCAACAAATTCATGAAAACTTGATCCATATTTAGGAGAGGAACAAACTAATTAACAGACTGAATACAATAAACACAGAGATAACACAAATATCCAGTGAACAATATCTTCTATTAAATAATGAAATAGGCTGAGACTGTAAAACTGCAGAACTGAAACTTGCTCGAATGGTGGTAGCTATCTTTAAGAAGAGATGTGGATACTACACACATTCGTTTGAGTAGAATGGATTACAATGAGGCTCCATAGGCCCTTTTCATATTACTCATGAATTCCAAAACCCTATACATCTAAAAACCTAACCCTAGAAGGTGAAACGCCAAAATTCATGTGGGCCCTATGGGTAAGTTGGTGTAATTTGGTTCCTAGGGTCATAACTTTTGCATACGACCTCTATTTTAGGAGCGTGATAGCCTGTTGGAAAAGTATTTCAGAGAGCTACACATTCATCCATCAGAATCTGACTCCATCTACAGTCTGACTATGGTGAGACAAAAAAACAATGTTTAGGGGCCTCAAAACAACCCTGAAAGTACAACAAAATGTGATAACATGAAAACATTCAAAATAAGCCAGATGGATTAGGAAAGAGGCCACCCGTATCCACATGGATAATGTGGGAGGCTTCAAACAACCCTAGAAGTGTAGAACTCACAATTATAAAGTAGTACATAAAGACGTGCTGAACAAAAATGAACATGAGGAGCTAGTTGGAATAGGTGGGTGGCCACCAATATCCACCCGGATCAATACTCCTAACTTAGGAAGCAATGTTCTCCATTGTGTTGAGTTCCCTCATCAGGTGAGGAAAATTCTACTGGATTTGGCCCTGGGTGAGCCACTTGCCTTGGTGTAGGAGTTTCCCTACCTTGACAACCTGATAAAGCTGGATCCGCTGCTGGTGAGTTCCCTTGACCTGTGTGTCCAGAATATGATCAGTGGATGCTTGTTCCATGCAGTTAGGGTTGAGCTCTGTGGGCGTTAATTGTTCAATGATCTCAGAGGTGTCCAATAAAAGTGTAAAATATGGATGAAGGAGGTCCACATTCAATACTGGATGTAGACCAAGGAAGGGTGGAGTGTTGATCTCAAAAGAATTGCTACCCAAAGCCTTGGTGATAGTGTAAGGCCCATAACGAAGTGAGCGAAGCTTTCGATGGGGCCTGGTGAGACGCTCCTTCTAGAAATGTAACCAAACTTTTTTGCCAACCTGAAACTGGTGTGGTACCCTGTGTTGAGCATGGCGCTTATTGTACTTAGCATTGGATTTCTGCAAAATCTCATGGACCTATTGGCGGATGTGCTGAATCCATTCAATAAATCTGGTGGCTTTGTCGATTGCAGACTGATCAGGGGAAGATTTTGTCTATGCAATGGCAAGAGGAAGTGAAACATCAATGGGTCCCAAGGGTTGGAATCCTAGACCCCCCTGAAGTGGGATATGGCCGGTGGAACTATGGAGAGCCTTGTTTTAGCTGTGTTGGACATATGGAAGACTCTCATCCCATGTACGAAGATTCTTAGAATTGTACATGCACAGGATGTGCAGAATCATCCAATTGATGACCTCAGTTTGGCCATCGGTTTGGGGGTGGAAAGCAGTGGATTTTGTGAACTTGGTGTCCAACAGAGACTAGAGACTCGACCAAAAGGTGCTGAGGAACCTATTTTCTCAGTCATAGATGATGGTTTGTGGTATCCCAAAGTGGACCCAAACTCGTTCGAAGAAGAGCTTGGTAGTATCTACCATTGTGACATTCTTCTTACAGGCTGCGAGGATGGCCATCTTCGAAAATTGATCAACAACCACAGGCAAATAGTCATTCCTGTGCTTCGTGGACGACAAACCAGAAATGTAATCCATTGAGATGGATTCCCACGAATTCTAGAGAATAGGAAGAGGGGTGTATAAGCCTTGCTTCTTGATGGTTGGCTTGGAAATGGCACAGCCAGTGCAAGATCTGATATACTTGCTAATGTCTTGTCGAAGTTTTGGCCAATAAAAATGTTTTTGAAGAATGACCACAATTTTCTCTACCCCAAAATGTCCTACCACCCGACTATAGTGGGATTCCCAAATTAGCTTTGCCTGCTCGCTTGTAGGAACACAAATATGGCCCAAGTGGTATAAGTTTCCATCCTGAATGTGAAAATCAATGAGAGTGGTGCGTTTACACAAGAGATGATATGTGGTGGCAAAGTCTAGATCTTGCTGATAAAGTTGGGGCCACTCTGATGCTTCATGTCCACAGGACTGGAGAAAAGTGGTGAGTGAAACCACAGGAAGCCGAATGAGGCAGTCAACAACACGATTGGAGATACCTGTCTTATACTTGATGGTGAGATGGAACTGCTACAGGTAGGTGGACCACTTCTGATGACGACCATTCTACAATTTCCCTTGTGCCTGTATGAACTGCAAAGGCTTGTGATCAATGTGTATGATTGTCTCTTTCCCTAGGATGTAATTTTTCCATCGACGACAATCTTGTACAATGGAATACATCTCCTTTTCATAGGTGGGGTATTTATGGACAATATTAGAGAGTGTCTCACTATGGTATGCCACAGGATGCCCATGGTGAGTGAGAACTGCACCCACAACATAGTTGGATGCATCACTCTCAATCTCGAATGGGTGTTGTAGATCAGGCAATGAGAGTACTGGAGCTAAGCACAAACAATGTTTTAGATCATTGAATGCTCATTGATTCTCCTTCCCCCATATGAAATTGGCCCTACCACCTCCCTTTGTCACCTGGCTGAGGGCCCATGCAATATGGCAAAATCCCAACATGAACCATCGGTATAAATTGGCTAGACCCAAGAAGCTTCGAAGCTTGTTCAGTTTAGTCGGGGATGGCCTGTCATGGATGAATTGGATCTTTGTTGGATCAACATGTACTCCATGCTCATCAAGAATGTAGCCCAGGTATTGGACCATGTTCATGCCAAAAGAGAATTTTTCTAAGTTGGCATAAAGCTTGTGCTGCCGTAGAGTGCTCAAAACCTGCTGAATATGCCGCATTGATGTGAGTGGGAAATCCCTCTTATGGACTTAGAATTTAAGGGCTCTAATCATGCATGTAGAAAATGACCATTTAAAGGCCTCTACTCTTTCCTATTCTCCCAACACAAATCCCCACATTCATGCAATACAAAGGTGAAAAAAATATTAGGTAACTCTACCTTAAATCCTTCATTTGATGTCGATCCCTTTGCTTTCACTTGCTCTTTGACTGCAAGCCTCCTCCCAAAGCTGACCTGCATTCACACATGGACAAACAAAGAGCTGCAAACATGCATTTCATATACTGATTTCTGGGTTAGATGTGACAATATCATAAAATAAATACAAAATTTGAACACATGATATGGTGGGACGAAAAAAGTATTCCTTTTTGTATTAATATTCACAAGAGTGAAATTTACAATATGTGGCCGACACTTCTCCTCGAACTTGGTCCTGGGCTCCTCTTCACAATGCACCAACTACTCAACCTCACAATACAATTGCAAGAAATTGGAGCAAAGGGGGGATAAATTTGGGCAGAGTTTCTATACTCTTCTTATTTCTCCCTCAAATGGGACCCCTACCCCTTCTTTTATAGGTAGTTATCCAATTGAATGATTGGCCATAGGCAGTCAAACAGTTTTATCAATTTCCCAAAACTCTGTTTCCCATCTACAACTTTCCATTTTTCGTGCTTTTGTCAGTATACACGTGTTGTAGAAGGCATGAAAGCATATGGATGTGTGCATACGCGGGATGTAGAAGGACAGGGCGTGTGTGGATAAAAAAAGAGGGATTTTTAGAAGAGATTGGCTCAATAAATTGACAACTAGTAGGGCCAGAGGCCAGGTATGCAGGCTGGGTGAAAATTAGGTTTATAACAGATGCCCCATAAAGTGTGAGGTCAGAAGAGCATCTGATGGCTGAAATACTTTACCAATCTTCATCAATGTGCCAATTGAGTGAGCCCAGGGACCAGTATGCAAGAGCCGCCATCTGCAAAATAACAATTTGTCTCACTGAGGTGGGCATACCCATGCTCGGGATAAAAAATAAAATCATGGCTGCCAATCAAATACACTGCAGATCCATGTCATATAACTATATACAGTGTGGCCGCGAGCAATACACAGTGTATCTACATCTCAAAATCAAAAGATATACATGTATAGTATCCGTCTTCAAGAAGCTAAGTGTCGTCTGATGGCTGGAGATGATTCTTTCAGAGCTCAAGCAACAACTTCAAGATCTTCAAAACTCAGGTAAGAGTGTAATATGAGTGTTCAACTTCAATACCCAGAGGTCTTCGACAACTCGTCGTGAATAAACAAGAGGATCCCGATGATCAGATAGATAACTTCATTGATTTTGAACAAGGATTTTTATTGGTGTTTTAGGATGGCCAGGCATGAGGACAAGAGACAAACTGCAGAAAGGCCAACATGAGCTTGGTAAAAACTTCCCTTGGACAACAACATGACAAATGATGAGACTCAGACAGCATGATATTGACATAAGTTGATGATGCAGGAGGCAACGCCAACTCTGCATATGTTCGAAGGAATAACCAAATGGAGGAGGACACGACTTTATGAGAACAACTTCCTAAGGTCATACTATATCCCATATCTTTGATGAACAAACATAAAGATGTGCTTTGTCCAAGGGGGACTCATTATTCTACCAACAAAAACAAAATACTTTTCCCTTCCTCTTTTTGGGGTATATTTGATTTTTTTTGTCCTTTTTCAATATTTTTGAAAAGATTTGAAAAAAGAATAAAAGAATTTTACGTTACAAATTAGGAAAAAGTGTCACAATCATACGAGTTCCAAGCGCAAGGAACATTGATTCTCATAGCAAAGGGACATATGTAGAAAAGGGACACTCAGAAAAAACCTCCATGGGCCAAAGGTGTCAAGACGCAAAGGCAAATTGCTACAGGGATTGCGTATAAGGCATGCTTCAGATGGTTCAGTTGAGAGCAACATGGAGCCTTCATTAGGCCAAAGACGCAGGTATGAAAATGTGATTAATAATACAAACAATGGTAACATCGTTCAATGTAATTTTAACGAGCCCGGAGAAGGTAAGCTCGACGGTTTTTCATGTTTAGAGAGTCTGAAAAAGTGTAAAAGAAGACTCCATTGGGGTACCTTTTTTGAAGATAGTCTAGTTGGCTCGAAAAAGGGGTAAACTAGCACCGACCAACCATCTATTCAAAACCATTTTAACGAGTGTGATAAATACAAGGTCACTCGAAATTTTTTTCATTTTTAAGGAGTTTGAAAAAATCTTAACTA
This sequence comes from Picea engelmannii, assembly GCA_009831015.1. NCBI lineage: Eukaryota > Viridiplantae > Streptophyta > Pinopsida > Pinales > Pinaceae > Picea > Picea engelmannii. The sequence continues at coordinate 392,515 of ML783246.1, read as the reverse complement.
TGGAATCTGTCATAAATGTTCTTCTAGACCAATTTAATGAGTGTAAGAATAAGGTCACTCAACGATCTTTTGAATTTTAGGGAGTCTGAAAAGAGATTAACTATGGACTCCGTGGGGATTCCGTTTTCGTAATTTTAGTCCCTCAAGCCCGAAAAAGGGTTAAAATCATACCTGAGAGTACTCTTCTAGGGAACCGAAGCTCCTAGAGTATACCTTTGTTCGTACAGTTGATCGTCTAGACCGAAAAAGGGGTAAACTACTGCTGGACAAACGTGCCTTCAAATTTTAGTTTAGCGAGCATGAAGGACAACAAGATCACTCGACAATCTTTTCATGTTTAGAAGGTCTGAAAAGGGTTTAAAAGAAGACCCATTTAAAATTTTGGGAGTCCCAAGGGTGAGGTCAAGAGTGATAAAGAATCATGTAGATGAGGATCAAACTCTTAATCAAGACAACACTAACAAGGACTCTCAAGCCTATAGTCATTACCAACAGCATGGATGCCGAAAATGCAAGCAATATATAACTAGGGCATCCATGAAGGGAAAGGCTCTACCACAACATTACGACACTTCTAAAGAAGCAAAGATGGTTTCGTGTCACAACTCGGTGGGTTCGATCCTATGGAAAAGTGATAAAGACAATGAGATACAAAAAGTGGAGTTGGAAACCTAACTTAAATGCTCAAGTTGAAAAAAATGATAGTTTTACCAAAGGACCTTAAAAAATGACCCAAATCTCCCAAAAGCTTCCCCATGCCCGAAGTGACCTCTATTGTAACCTTCCCAAATAAACTCCTAAACCATACTAAATAATTTTCAGTTTAGAAAAAAAGACAAGGGGGTCCAAAAAATGACAAAAAGCGGCCAAAAAGTCTATAAATAGAAGCTGGCAGCTCATTATCACCATTGCTGATTTGGGAAATTGACTTTGGAGCCAAAAACACCCCTTTGATAAAAGTGTTGATTCCAGGAGATTTAGTGGATGAAAAGAACTTCCGATTGGACCAAGTAAGTACAAATTCACTCCTCTTGCATTTCAATCTTCAATTTATGCATTTTATTTCATTTTTGGGGGGGGCATTGACCTTTTAAAAGGGCCAGCCCTAGGCATATGCGGGTTTTCTTGGGACAACACACGTATGCACATGTGCAAAAGAATTACTGCATGTGTGCATACACGACTGTCACCACTACAGCCCGCATATGCCCCTAATTTTGTGAAAAAATTAAAAAGCAAGATCTAATTTCCCTCCTGAACTAGCACTTGCAGGATGTATGTTCACTGGAGGGAAAGAGAGCATGAAGACATTGAAATTTTGTTCAATGAGGACCTTGGTGTGACTGTTGCATTGGCTCAATGTGGGGTACTGAAATTCTACCAGTGTCCATTTGTGCGGGCACAACCAAGGCTACTGAATGCCTTGATAGATTATTGGCACCCGAATGCATAGGCCTTCATGCTTGAAGGTCAGTCGTTGACTCCGACAACATAGGACATATACTTCTTGACTAGCCTCTCGACAAGAGGGGAACCAATCAACTTCCACACATTTTCTTCATGGCCTCATAACATAGTGGAGATGATTGGGCTCCATTGTGAGGTAGGGACTGACAAAGTGGGCACACATGTGCCGATCAACAAGATATCTAACCTATCACTGAAAGTGATAGTACTGCTGATTGGGTGGATCAATGGATTTGCTACACTTCACCAAGCATCCCGGGTGCATATGCATTATGTGGTGTAGTGCTTGAATGTACACATGTTTGATTGGAGCACGACATTACTTGACTGCATGAAAAGGTAGTTGACTGAGTGTCGCATGTGGAGGCACAAAAACTTTGGGTTTGGGACCATACTTTGTGCATTCTTCTTCAAGAGGGTGCCCAGTATTAGCTCTCGAGAGATAGTATGAGGGCACACAACCACATTCCCAGTCATATGTAGATGGGCAACACTGTTGTTGTGACAAGGTGGCAAAAGGACCGTGGAGGCCTTTGATGACAAGTTGTTCGAATGGTGGTCTTGCCAGATTCCAACGATAGAAGACTACCCATACGCTGGTATCAAATTTTCCAGAGACCCGGATATGGTTGTTCCTCCTGGAGTAGTGCGAGGAGAGTTGGGTAAGTTTTTAATTTTCATAGTTTTTAATTTTTATTTGCTTTTATATATATCATTTTTTTTGTGTGTACCAGAGTATCTGACAAAGATTTGTTTCTTATGTGCAAACATGGGACCAATGCATCCAACTGATTTTGCGAGGACCAGACGACATCCTCGTCTAAAGGTGGGACCATACAGAGTCACCGAACTAGTAGGAGCAGTAGGGGGACCTCAACTTGGGGAGGCCGAGAGAGTTTTGAGGTGGGTAGAGCGGAACCTTACCACTCTTACTCGTGCTGTGCCTATGGCAGAGATTGAGAATCTTCCACCCTCCATGCAACCTCATGTAGTTGGGGTGCCATGGACTTGGGTCCAAATTTTTCGGCATTTGGAAAACATCGTTGTACAATACGACTGGGCCAACAGGACCCACCCTTAGCTAGGTTGGATTGTTTATGTGCTGTGAGCACTTTTGTACATTTTTGAGGGCATAAGCCCCATGACTCCTACTGTGTATATTTTTGAGGCGTTTGCACCCACACTCTACTCTGATACATTTTTCAACATATATATATGGCTCTTTTTTGTATTTTTATGCTTTATGGATTATGCTACAAATGTATTTACATGTGCATGTGTGTTTTTTATCTTTACATGTGTGAAAAATGCTAATCTAATATATGATTAGCTAGAGTATCAGTGATGTGATTTAATCTCCTAGGAACATGAATGTAAGTAATGTAATCAAGACTTCGTTCTAAGAGACATACCCTAAGGAACCGTTGGTGTAGGGTAGGGTTGTAAATGCAGTAAACACCATTTAATTGAGACACAACCAATTGAGCATCTAAGTAGACCCGGAGGTGAGAGATACCATGTGACAAAGCGTCAAGAAGAAACTCTATGATTGCGTTGTATTTGACAACGTTATTTGTAGCATTACCTAAACAGATACCTCCCGAGGATAGCAACTGGCCTTGAGGTGTAAAAATCACCCAAGCTGTGGAAGCAAGCCTCCGAGTGTGTCGGCTAGCACCATCCACAAACCCTATGAAAACCTTTGATTCACTTGAAATCTACCACCGTGAAAAGATTGTCGTCAACAACAACACTTGCATAAATGAAAAAGACAAAAAGTAAGAGAAACAAATGTACAAAGACTATACATATGTTACAAGAATTCACTGAAGGCTACCCACCTATGAGTAATATTTCTTGAGGTAGAGCCCATTTCTAAGCTTAGCCAAAGAATTTCCCTCAAAGTCAACTAGATGATAAACACCTTTTTTAAGAACCTCTTTAACAATGAAGGGTCCGAATCACATGGGTTTGAACTTTCCTACCCCTAAGGGATCCTTATCTTGGTCATAGACTAGGACAAGGTTTCCTTCAGAGAAAATCCGAGGGTGAACAGACCGATCATACTGACACTTAAATTTTTGTTTGTGAGCCTCGTTGGCCAAGGCTGCATCTTGACACTGCTCATTGAGTTGTTCGAGATGTAATAACCGCTCTTCAAGTGGTGAAGTGTTTGGCAATAACTGTACTGCCAATTTTAAAGAGGGGATCTGATATTCCATGGGTAAAACTACTTCTAGCCCGTAAACAAGTTGAAAAGGTGAGAAACCGATTGCAGTCTTAATAGACGTTTGGTAGGCCCATAACGCAGAGTACAACATCAAATGCTAATTTGATTTGGTCGAATTGATCGTTCGCTGTAAAATAGTCTTGAGGGACTTATTCACAACTTCCACCTAACCATTCGGTTGAGGGTAGTAAGGTGACAAATGTTCTTGCCTCAACCCAAGCTTTGATGTTAACTCAGTCATCATTTTATTCTGGAAGTGACTGCCATGGTCAGTGACAATCTCTCTCGGGACGCCAAACCTTGCTATAATTTGGTTGAACAAAAAGAGAGTTGTTGTCTCTCCATCATCCTTGAATGTTGCCATAGCTTCAACCCACTTCGTAAAGTATTCTACTGCTACGATGATATAATGGTGCCCCCTTGCTGAAGGGGGGTTGCATGTAGTGTAATCAATCCCCCACTTGGTGAAAGGACCAACGGTAATGACGAGAAACAAGGAGCAAGGTGTGCCCTCATCTTCCGAGAGAAGATTTGACATGGGTGGCACTTCTTGGCAGATTCAATATAATCTTTGATTAATGTCATCCAGAAGTAACCGGTGCATAAGATCTTTTGGGATGTTGACAACCCAGACATATGGCCACCACATGCTCCAGTGTGGTAATCGTTAAGGATGATTTTTGCTTCTTCATGAGTGAGACATCGACGAAGGATGGAATCTATGCCTCGATGATACAATGTGTCTTCGAGTATAAGATAGTTCTTGGCCTGATGGCATATATGAAAATGCTCATCGCGAGAAGCAGAGGAGGGGCACTTCAAAGTCTGGAGATAGACAACCATATCTCCATACCAGGGGTCCGAAGACGTGATCAAAAGCATGTCTCCTTTAATAGGCGACTCTTTGGGCATAACATCACCTGACTCGACCGAAAGTTACGATATGAGTTCTGCAAAGACCAATGACTTTTTGGATTTTTCCGAAACAAAATCTAAGTCAAATTCTTGGAGGACAACTATCCATCTACTGATCTTTTTGCCAATTATTCGTCATGTCAATACATATTGAAATGGATTCACAATGGCAATGACAGTGGTCTTGCAAAACAAGATATAATGACAGAACCGTTGGACAACATGAATTGCTACCAACACAAGTTTTTCAACATGGGAATAATTAAGTTCTGGTCCAGCCAGGCCTCGGCTCAGATAATATATTACGTACTCAGAAAGCACATCATCCTCCTGAACCAATACCATACCGATGGTTGACTCTACTGCAACCAAGTACAATAAGAATTCTTTATTATAATTGGGTGGCCAAAGTAGAGGGGCAGATGTGAAGGCACATTTTAAAGCATCAAACAAGCATTGAGTAGCTTCATCCCAATGAAAATGGACGTCCTTCTTGAGTAAATGCATAAATCCCTTTGTGATCTTGGCATATTTTGCAATGAAACGCCGTAAGAAGTTTTCTTTTTCCTACAAACTCTGAAGTTGAAGGATCATGCGTGGGGGAGGCAACTACACTATTGCCTCAACCTTGAGAGGATCAACCATGATCCTCGTTGTCGAAACTATGAAACCTAGAAGATGACCTGACGTAATGCAGAAACTGCACTTGTTTGGATTAAAGCAAATCTGGTAGTAGCGACATCACTCAAAGATGAGTCTGAGGTGCATAGGATGATCATCTCTCTTATGAGATCATGATGCTAAGTCATCAAGGTAAGCCTCAACTATATGTTTGAGATCGTGGAAAGTGAAAGACATGGCCTGTTGAAAGGTAGCTCCAACATTTTTTAGACCAAAAGGCATTTCCGATAAGCGAATGTACCCCATGGACAAATGAAAGCGTTTTTGTATTGGTCTTTGGGTTTGATCTGTATCTGATTGTAGCCTGAAAAACCATCCATGAAAGAAAAGGCCTCGCATCCTACGCATTTATTGACTATCTAGTCAATAAATGGTGTGGGGAAATTATCCTTTGGACAATCCTTGTTCAAATCACAGAAGTCCATAGAAACGTGAATTGTACCCTATTTTTTATCGAATGGAATGGGGTTTGACACCCATTGAGTCAAGTGAGCGGGGTAGATAAAACCTGCCTTAAGTAGTTTCTCTACTTCAACTTTAATAACTGCTGCTTTCCTAGGATTGATTGGATAAAGCTTCTTCCGGACTGACTTAGCGTTAGGATAAGTCATGATTTCATGTTCGACAATTCTTGGATCAATGCCTGGAATTTCCTCATAAGACCAAGAAAAAACGTCATGAAATTATTTAAATAAATCCGTGTAGATTCAAATCTCTTTGGGGGAGCAATCAGCTCCGACGAGGACATTCTCTGTGATGCCATGGGTTCTGGAGATATCAATAGGTATCATTTTAGTGATGGCTTCCATATTACCCTTGGCATAAACTGCATGCGTAGCCAAGGGATTGATAGGACAAGACCTATCTCTAGTCATAGTCAAAGTAATATCTCCTGCTTCAATTCTTCTTAACTCTAGGAGGAAGTAAGATCTATGATGGAGATCATCCCAAGGTTTGTCCAGACTGGTCATTGCCTCTATGATTGCTTCATCGGAGGGTAGGACTAAGTCTAAAGAATCGGTATTGGCAAGGGAACCTCGAGCCCAAGTAGGCTCTGAAATCTGATCTAACTCTTGCATGGGAGTCGGATCGGGGTCGACGGAATCTTGTCGGACTATAGAGTATGCAACTTCTACTGTGGAAAAGGGCATAGCCATGCCATGGTTCCCTGTCCCTTCCATCATGTTTGATGGGGAAGAAAGAGTCCACGGACCGTGAAAGTAAGTCGTACGAAACGACAAGACTTGAAAATTCTCAACCTTAGGCTGGTTTGATACGAACTTAATATCGCCAGGAGGGGACGGGTAATCGAAAGTACCCATCAAAGGTGGGCATAGACAAACCCCTATGTTGATGATGCCAGGTTGAGGGTTGTCGATCATCGAGACCGTGGATGCCCCTGATGAGGGGTCAGGATGGGAGAAATACAACTGATCAATGGTCACCATCCGGTCCTCGCGTGGAAACAAAAAGACTCGGAAAACAGTAGCAACCACTGCTTTCATAGCATAAGTCCAACTCCTTCCTAACAGAAGATTATAGTCGAGTTGAGCATCGACTACTTCAACTTCGACGCACACGGTTTTTCCCTCTAACTACATGGGGAAAGAGGGAATGATGCCATGTGGTCAGAAAGAACGATCGTCGAAAGTTGTAAGAAGAGTTTGTGATGGCGAAAAAATGGGCTGGCCTATGGCCTTCCAACATGCCAAAGACATTACGCATGTCGAGGTTCCCTCATCAACCACTGTGCGAAAAATGTTCCGTGTAAAAATTTTCGTGGTATAAGCCAATACTATTTGAAATGCAATGTGGTAAGGGAGACGAGGTTTTAAGTCGGTCGTATCAAGCATGACCGTGCCTGGATTACAAGTCTCAGCAGATCCTAAAGTGGCTAATAGAGAGTTTCTCTGGGAAGGGGAACTCTGGAGGACTTCCAAAGTAGACATTGCACAAGGGGTTTGTGACAAATCCTCCACCAAAGAATATTTCTGGGCGGCCCTCTCATTCGGGTTGTGAGAAGCTTTCTTGAACGCACCTTTTGGGATGCATGTCATTGTTTTTCCCAATGTCTTCTCAATCTAGAGAGGAAGAGGGGGAATCTCAACTTCTTTACTCTCTCAGAGGAGCTAGGCATTCCGTAATCATGCGCTCTAGTTTATATGTATGCATCACCTTTCATCATGTACACATTCATGGATGAAGGATTTCTCGAAGATGGAGGAGAACCTTGACTTCCCCCTTCCGTGCTCACCGAGGCTTGAGTTAAATTTTTCCCATGTTGGAATGGGTTCGTTAACACCGTAGGCTGTTGTTGTGCCAATAACTTTTGGGCCTCTGCGAGGTGAGGACACTGAAAAGTTGGGTGATCTTCTGTGCATAGATTACACAGATACTTCGACTTCTTCTTTTCAGTGTTTCCCCCGCCAACATTATTGATAGGTTTCTTATCCCCCTTACCCTTCTTTCATTGTTTCTTATTCCCGTTGGGCTACTAGTTGGCCTTTGGGTTTGTCAATTGTACACTATGTACATCTGACATTTGGGTAGGGGGAGAAATCGGACCTATGGTCTGGATGGCCATTGTCCGTTGTATCAAAAATTGTTGCAATTGTTTTGATAGTGGATCAACAATCTTAGATTGTGTTGAAGCGACAATAACATTGGCATGCGGTCCATCTCTCTGTCTATTTTTGTCAAGAATTGACCTAGGTGCATCTGGAAAGATTTCATAAAGTAAGCTAGATTGTGAGTAAATCAGCTCAAGATGTTGAGCTCTCATTATTGCGTCTTCTTCAGAAAAGACTCCTGACATTGCTACATATTCTGATAACTGGGGTACTAAAGACTTAAGGAACCACTCCATCAAAAATTCTGGTGGGACTGGTACTTTTATCAAACTCTTCCAACATCTCCATTCTCGGATGTGATCAGAGATATGGACTGCCTTGGTCTTCTCAAAGTTGGCCAACAATTTGGTGTCGGCATCATATATCATAGGTAATTGGAAATGGTTTAATAAATCCATTTCCAATTCACCGAAGGAAGAGTATCTTGAGCGGTCGAGCTCAATGTACAATTTCTCAACACTCCCTATGAGAGTGCGTTTAAACAAGCGCAAATGGACAAAGTCATCTTTCAATGAGTTAGACGAGAACCAGAGATGAAAAGTAGTCACATGATCACCTGGATCTTCGTTAGGGAATGCCCAAAGGAAACTTGGTTGGCATAGGAGGCCAACACGGATCGTGACAGATGGGGTCATTCAACAACCTCGTTAAGTCAGGAAAATGCAAAGTTTCCAGGAAAAGTATTTTGGGCTGCTAAATATGACCATGGAAAAAGGAGCCTGGATTTTGAATGGAACCAAGTTGCCAGGAAAAGTTTGGCTACTGGCCAGAATTTTGGTAAAAACCTTGTCCAAGACCAGCGTACAGATTCTGTGCTTGTTGAGGCATCGTCGACTGAATTCCGTAGAAGGAAAAAGGAGGTTGGGCTTGCATTGTTGTCCAAGGATTTTGAGAGGGGATGCCCCCTGCCGAACCGATGAGCATAGGTGTTGAACCTTGTCCGGGGTTCCAATGAATTTGGAAAGGGTTGCCCCCTGTCGACATCCATGACAAGGAAGCTGATCCTTGCCAAGGATTCCAAGGTCCTTGGGGGGAAGGGATTCCTGGGTTTTCCCCCTATGTAGGAATAGTACCCTACATAGGATTTGGTTGTCCATAAATGAGGTTGATCCCAGTGGGGAAAGAAGTGGACAAGAAATCATTGTTAGCGAATGCACCGAACAAAGAGAATGGTGTTGAACCTATCGACTGACTATTAGAAGGAAGTCCTTGACTACTCACTCCATACAAACCATAGTTCGTGCTTGGCCCGATGGATTACTGGTGAGCACCACCGAGTGTAGGGAATGAAGGAGGTATGTGACCCCCTCCATAAGGGAAAGCATTATAAAGAGCTGGAATTCCCCCCGTGGACCCTTGCAGAGGAGTGTTTGAACTCCCTGCCCCTAGAATTAGAGTTGGTTGAGTAGAGTAAAAAGGACAATATTTGGATCGAAGTCAGGCATTCCATATGTGAATGGAGGGCCTATCGCACTCTGAGACAACGGAGAAATGATCGCCAACAAAGATGGGAGCAAACCATTGCCCGAAGTAGAGGCAGTCAAGACCATAGTGGCCCAGACTGGCGATGGTTGGTTAGGAGGTAGAACATCCCCAGTTGTGACAACCGTAAAGGGAATATGAGAATTCCTTGAAGAAGTTGTGGGATTTGGTTCCATATCTTCTTGGGATACTTCCAAACGCTCGTAAGGATAGACCTGTATGAAAAAAGGGAACTAAAAGATCCATAATCGGAGGGTTGTTAGGACCAAGGGATTGTGCTCCAAGGTCAGTGATGGTTGGTTCCTCTGGGATGAGATGTTCTTCTCTTGAAGGTGGGTTGGACACAGTTACCTATGGCCTAGTTTATTCAAACGACCCTTGGTGGTCTAGCTTCCGCCTTAGCAGTGGTGAGGGTGGCTCCAAATCGAGTGGTGGTAGGCCAAGAAGCCTTCTCGACCGACGGAGCTCCTGATCCTCGACTGTGTGAGAATATCAGAGACACACTAAGGCCTTTCTAACCTATTGAGAAGGAAACACACTCTATCAAAAAATTCCTATGAGATAAAATAGGCAGTCACTAGCTAGTTGGAAGAACAGTTACAACAACCAACACTAGAGCAACTTACCAGTGCAAGTGAAACTTGAATACAGAAGCACCCTATGGGTATACTCTGCAAAGTGTGTCCCGATGTCTGTCCTAGGTACCGTGGTATACCCCTGCAGTCACCCATTTAAGTCACTAGAATGATAGGCAACTAGGTTGCCAGCTCGCGAACAGTTGCCAGGCAGGTACAATAGACAGTCGGGTGGACCGCAATGAGCAGGGTATCAAGACCGAAACCTATCCAGGGTATCGAGAGAAAGTGTTCCAAAATACAACTGAGGACCTCAAACAGATTTGAGACCCACAAAGCTCCATGGCAAGTGCTAATGACAAAATCCTAGGACAATCCATCTATATGCATTCCCCACTATGCTTGGTCCAGTTTTGGAGGGGTTATCTCCACTACCTTTCCACACGTGACCTTGCGTTTATCCCCTGTGTTAGAGGGGGGTCCCGGAAAAATTTCACGGTAACTGGACTTTGAACACTCCCTAGCTCAGACTCTTATGTTTGTGTTTTGTAGCCTTGAAGAATTTCCTCTCCAACCTAAATCAAGGCTCTAGTCCTAGACTTGTTGGTGTACCCTACAAAACATAAAGTCTAACATATTTTATTTAAACATTTATTTTAGTGGATGTTTTTAAAGTCATAGGATATGATAATGAAACCAGTGATGTTTTATAGCGATGAAAAGAAGAACATGCAAAGTGCTTAAAACAAAACTACTTCTTCAAAAATAATTTACTTTAACAAACTTTTCAAAATTTCTTTTTAAGATATTTTGATAGAAAACTGAAAACAGGCTTTCACTCGATTACGAGTTACTTATTATCCTAATTCAATCAGCCAAGAACTTATGAAAATTAACGTTTTCCTGATAATTTGTGCAAACACTTGACCACTCAACCAAACAAAGAGAACATCTATTTTTTTTTTTTATTGTGCCTTAAAAAAAAACAAGAAAAACTAATGCTGGAATATTTCTCCTTTTCTGAAGCAAAAAACAGTAAAAAAGCCAAGACAAGCAAAGTCCAAGAAAAGTTTCTGGCCAACCACTGACTGTGGGGAGTGTTATCACTGAAATTTCGTCCGCACATGGTGACAAGAACTCCGCATCATCAAAACAGCAATGAAGTCATTCATGGCACTGAATTAATTTCACAGCATTCCAGAAGGGTAAAAAACTATACAAAGTAACCAAAAATTGAAGGGCGCTTCACAGTAGTTTGGTGCGCGTGCACATGCGTAGGACAAGAACGTACTCTATGCGCATGCACGCACGATGCGCGGCTGTCAATGACAAAACCCACACACCTGCTAAAACGACGCATTTATTGAATTGGTTGGCCTCTCAACCACTTACGGACCAGCTCCCAATCTGATTTGACTCCCAAATCCGAGCTGAATCCGCAGGGTAGGCGGGTTAATGACCTAATGAAGCCCTAAAGAGCCCCTTTTCACACTTTGAAGAGGTTACATAATCACCCGATGGTCTGCTATAAAAATCTGTGAAGGAACATTGTTTTCGCAAGGAATTCCAGGTATTGTTATGCTGCTAAGATTGTCAAGGACTCATTCTTTGACAACAACACATTGGCAACATTTCACAGAGCCATTCGTCTCTCCATTGAGTGGATGTGCTGGGAGTTCTTTCACTATCAGTCTCATTTCTCCGTATTGTAAGGAAAGCAAGTCTGTGAGGGCCTCAAGAGCCTTCCTTTGGGGGAAGAAGGAACCACAATTCCCTTCCTTCATCGTGCTCTGGTTTCATCAATTGATTAGCTCAAAACCATTGGTGATATCGATGTCTTTTTTTTGTTTATTGTTTCTTTATCCATATGTTCATAGTTTTAGTTTGTTGTTATTTAATTCTTGCTTGTAGTTTGTTTTGTTTCCTCTAACCCTTCCTTCCACAGCTGTCATGCTCTGCAAGATCCAATAGGGCATGTAAGAACCCTCGATTTGCTCACCAGGTGACGAATTGGGTGCGAACATATTGGCGACCATACTGGGGATTAGGTATCAATTCCTCCCTCATTTGGGTTTATTTTGCTTTCCTTTTGGTTTTATTAACTTGCAGGGACACAAACCGGCCTCTACCGACCTGCTAACCAGTCAATTCATAGGAGAATTGAGAGAAATCCATCTGATTTTTCTTCCTCGTTCACTTGTCACAGGTGCGCGGGTAGTCCACCCCACAGACGCGCATCTTGCACGCATGCGCCTGCATAGCGTTTTCTCTATGCGCGCATGCGCTTTAGTTCTCAATACAATCAGTGCGCAGGCGCCACATGCGCATCTGTCTGCGCTGGAAGCCGCGCATCTGAACTAAATTTCACATTGTAAGGTTTTTGGATGTGGGGAAAATCATTTTCCTTCTCAAGAATGATGTTATGCATGCTCTAAATACTGCACCACTTAGACCCCTCAACTTATAAAGGGGATAGTCAAACAAACATAAGCACTTAGGTGGATAAAAATCATTTTCCCTTATTTGCTTTTTGCCACATGGATGGCTTGCTTTGATTTATAATCTAAGGAACACATCAATTTTAATCACATCTAAAACACATTCGAGACTCGAAGTTGGAGTAGCAATCCTTGAGTATGCTCTTCTCTTGCGTAAACAAGCGATCTTGAGAATCAGAAAGAGATTGTGAAAACAATCTCACCTCCCTTAACAAAATTTCAAAACTTTTAGGAGAGGACAACGGCCTTTTCGGGACCCCTCTTAGTTTCATTTTTCAAACACATTCTTGTAACGAGCCCATACATGCCCACATGTCAACAAAGCTAGGATAGTGTTTGAATTTCTGCTTTCTTAGATCAAAAAACTAGGAGAGTTTAAAGGTTTGTAATGGGCCCACACATGCCCACATGTTCAATCTAGGATAGTTTCATGCTTTTT
>ML783246.1:339391-379548 GCA_009831015.1 Picea engelmannii | reverse complement strand
TCTAGCTAAATAGGTAATCACACTTTTGTAAGGACCAAGCGAAGTCCACATGCAGCAAGGTGACATCTAAATAACTAAAAATTGGTACACTTTCACTCACACACAAAAGTCACTTCTTCACTCACATAGCTTCGTCTCGAAACGTGGAGGTCTAAGTAGGTTTCCTCAAAAGGGATTCTGAAAACACCCCATCTTTTCTTGACAGGACTATCCACTCCCACTGTTAATCAAACGAGGTTGGTTCTCACCCCCAGCCTCACAAAACGACTTCATCTAAAAACTTTCTAAAAACTCACTAAGTTTTCCTCCATAGGAGGTGCCAAAAGAAGTTTTTAGTCTAGGTAGGATTTCGGGGATAGGCATCCAAATAACTCCCCGTTATCTGGTTCTCACATTCTCAAACATAGAAGTTGACAAATAGGGAACTTCAAATCCTCCAAGTCCAGTGTTCCAATCACCATAAGGCAGGGAGATGCCCGTGAAGGGTCGAAGGCCAAGGTCCGGTTGTTCTGTGCGTCCCCCCTTGAGGTACCCACCTCTTGGACGGGATCCATCCCGTGACCCATTTCTTAGGCCGAAAATCTAAATGTCGCACTTGGACCGAGGTACCTAGCAACCAACTTTAGGACATCTACCCAGGTGGCGATTGTGGGCTACAATCGCACCTTGATTAGATTTTGTGTGGCTATTGGGAAGTATCGCCAACTCTTTTGGGATATACCCCCTCGACCCCTCATTATAACCAATTATTTCATCCTTCACTGGTATCTCTTCCGGTGACTTCAGACCCCACTGTTGAGTACTATTGGAAGGTCCAGTGTTATTTTGAGAGGAAGGACGTTACGTCTTCTAGGACACGAGCATTTGCTTTCTTTTGATTCCCCCATGCAGACAAAACCCACTTACCCATATATATGTTTCTCATATTATGTATGATGCACATCTGATTATAGTTTGATTTGGATATATATTGTGTAAACATTCAACGCAAAGGCTTTTGGTTTCTATATTTCTCTCACCACTTGTTGCACACATTCACACAACTAGTCTGACATCATAGGGGAACCACAAAACCCCCATCGTTCACGTCGTTTGCTCAACCTTCCTCCTATCTTAGGGGGAGTATCTGGTGGTATCCGCTCATCGGTACCTCCTTCACACACTCCTGCGAGTGCTACCATCTTGGGATCAGCTTTGCTTGGTTCTACATTACTTGGGTCAACTTCCCAAAGTCATCCATTCACTCACTCTCCTTTACACGGAAGCAGGCGACCCACTTCCTCTCAAGGAGGGAGTACCAACCCACCTAGTCCCCATCAAGGGTCAGGTTCACAACACAACATGGTTGGAGCTAACCCTCCCCCACCACTACATATGCCATACTTGGCCTCTCTCAACATACCAGATCTCACCAAGCTCACGAATGATCCTATATTGCATGACGCCACATGGCCTGCAATGTCCACCAAACTTCCTTCAGACATACCAAAGTTTGAAGGAAAGGTGGGGGATGACCCCGCCAACCATGTCATGACCTTTCATATATGGTGTTCTTCCAATAGAATTATGGATGATTCCGTCAGACTGTGATTATTTCAACGCACACTTACCGGCCCATCAACCAAATGGTATGTTGAAGAAAAATCCGGGTCCCATACGACCTTTGAATCATTAGCCAAAGCCTTCTTGACCTTTTTCCAATTACCCATCCGCCATGACAATGGTCTAGAACTACTATCTAACTTCAAATAGACCTCAGCCACCCACATCGCTGACCACATTCATGAGTGGCATAGGCGACGTAGTTTGTGTAAAGAAGAAACCACCAAGCAACAATGTCTCGACTGGTTTCTTAGATCACTTGTCGCTCTCCTTGGAAAGGATGTCGCTTCCACCTTCCCTCAATCTAAAGAGGAAGCCATCAGTAAGGCTCAACAGTATGACCTCATCTATGCACAGTCAGGATACTTATACACAGTACTTCCTGATCTTCCAAAACCTGTGCCATTTGGCCAAGACAAACCTGGGATGTCTCATTCAGTAGACGGACTAATAGGTGCCACCACACACCATGGTCCACAACCCCAACCATCACCGATGTATGGCGCACCTCAATACCTGCCGGTATATGGGGGCACTCCTTACTACCCCCCACCCCCTTATCAACAGCCATATTCTGTTGCTATACCTCCACCCATCAGTGGATCACCACCGGCACCTCCCATACATCCACCTATTCCCACAAGCAGTGGTACTCCCTCAACATCAGCTTATCGTACTAGTGAAAACACTATGCCTTCCTACGTGCCTTATGGATTGGTACCACCGCAAAATCCATACTTCCCCCTTCCTGGTCCTCCACAACCCATGGCTCCCTCACTTCCACATGTGGGGGTAAATTTTGTTCAACCTTCCACTGCTCACCAATACCAGAATTTTGAACAATTGAACATAGCCAACCCAACTCATCCATCGAACAATACCAGGAAG
This sequence comes from Picea engelmannii, assembly GCA_009831015.1. Taxonomy (NCBI): domain Eukaryota; kingdom Viridiplantae; phylum Streptophyta; class Pinopsida; order Pinales; family Pinaceae; genus Picea; species Picea engelmannii. Next base: position 377,058 of record ML783246.1, on the reverse strand, counting down.
AAAGGAAAGAATAGGAATAACAACAATCCTGGTCAAGGCGGGAATCAACCCCCACAGCACCAACCCCCCGGGGGCAACCAGAACCAAGGGAACCAAAACCCCCAAGGGGGCAATAACAACAAACGCCAAGGGCGAAATAATGTTAAAACCATCTACCCTTGTGCCCTTTGTGGCGAATTCGGACATTACACTCACCATTGCCCCCAGATCCCTGATTTCAAACGGTTGAAAGACTCAGGTAGTCTTCCCCCTACCCCTGCACAAACTGCCCCTCAGCAGGCACCACAATAGTATGTGCAACAACTCCCTCCCGCCGTACTGCAAAATCCTATTCCACATCAAGGTGTGGTAAACACCCAACAGGATGCACAGCGTCCCCCACCACAAGTGGGACAATACCACAACCCTAACAATCCAGCAGAGCGTACCATTCTCCTCACCAGTGAGGAAGAAATCCTTCTGCAAACGCAAAATCGTCAGTATCCAGCTGAGTCTACTCCTATCTCTCCAGAAACAAACCCTACGCCGACGGGACCCCCGTTGGTGATCCCTCGCCCTTCCGCCGAACCATCGTTATGCATCCCTTGCATCCCGTTGCGCCGGAATGTCCACAACCCACAGGCTAGGGCAACTCATAATTATAGCTTGGTAGACGACTTAGCACAATCCCCGGCTGCCATGTCAGTCTTGGAAGTCCTCCAGACTTGTCCTACACAATGGAAATCTCTACTTTCCGCCTTAGGGGCAGTCGACCCTGCTGATACTTGACTCATCACCTTTGACCTTGATAGTTGCGAACCTCGTCTTCCCGCCATGGTTGCTATTCAAGTACCAGTAAAAATACGGAACATCACCGTCCATCGGTGTATCATCGATGAAGGAGCATCTACATGCATCATGTCCAAAACAGTATGGTAGAAACTTGGTTCCCCGGAACTCATACCCTCCGCCATCACATTACAAGCTTATGATGGACGACCATCATCTCCTGAAGGGCTCTTCCAAAATGTCCCCGTTGAACTTGGAGGCAAAACCATTCTCATTGATATCGAGGTTATCGACGTCACACTCGATTACAATATCTTGTTCGGACATAGCTACATGTACGTTATGAAGGCAGTGGCATCTTCCATCTTTCGAACAATCATGTTCCCCCACAACGGAAAGATTGTGACCATCGACCAAGTCTCACATTATGAGCCAAACCCATCTGCCAATCTCGATAACATTCTTCCTCTCATCCACACCAACCACGACACATACCCACTCGTTGAGATGGGTCCTGGAATTTTCAAAGATCCATCCTTATTAGGGACATACCATGGAGCACCTCCACTCCTTCCCCCTAATCAAGTATGCGTCGTCACATCTAACAAAACTCACACGGAAGATGTTCGTCCTCCTCAGGAGGCTTCAATCATTCCTGACATCTCAATAGTCGCAGAACCACTCCAAGCGGAGCCTCCTGTGCACTCATTGACCTCCATAGTCCATGAATCCACACCCCCTCAGGGACCTAGTCCCATTTGGGAGACAGTTCCTTGACCCCTCACTCAAATTCCCTTCTTTTACCCACCACCCAGTGTAGAAGCTTTCCAGGTAGCCGCAACGCTCACACTACCCAATATGGTGTTAGCAATCCCAGTGTGGTATTTACATCCACGTGAGATGGTCCCTCGCCCACAGGAAGGCCTCCCCATGACGATTCCTGTCCTCACCCCCACCACCCCCACTACCCCCATACTCCCTACCCCCCCTGCTACAGCTGGGGGCAGGAGAAAGAAGAAGGAGCCCACAACTCCACTTCCTCCGCGCATTTCACCACCGTGCGCATTATGTGAGAAAGAGGGCCACCAAACCAACAACTGCCCATCCCTACCTGAATTACAGAATTTGATTCCTCCCAATCCCACTCCACCAACACCCGTCACTACTGCAAATACCACTATCACCAACCCTTCTAGTAGTAAAGGGTTGAGGACCAAATTTACGTGTGCTATATGTTCAGAATATGGCCATTACACTCACCATTGCCCAACACTTCTACACTTTCGACAAACACTAGCGGCTGTACACCAGAACTTCCAGAACAATCCCCGCCCTGCTACGTCCTCTTCAAATATCACTGGCATTCGCTATGTCACTACTTCAGTTAATGAACGTATGAGATGCCCTTGCTCTCTCTGTGATTCACTAGCTCATTTTACATACCAATGTCCTATGATCCTTGCCTACAGGCAACGTCAAGTGGCCCTGCGTCACCAACCCACAGAGGCTATAATTAACGTTACTTCACCACTCGAGGATCGTCATGTCATTTCTCCAGAGCCCGAGGCACTCCCATCACCTCCATGGTTCTTACATGACATTGCTGAGGACTTACCCCGCAACCCCCCCAACTCTCTTGTTCATACGGAGACCCTCCACCCAACCACCACGGGTACCCCTCAGTACTTCAATATATGGTTCATGTCAAGTGAACCCTCGCCCTCTGCCCACACTACTCCCCTTGTTTCTCCAGCAGGGGGCAATCACACTAGCACCGAGATCACTCCTCATGACCCCTTGTATTCCCACCATTTCCTATGCGACGAGGAAATACTCGAAGAGATCAACCACCCAGACTCTCCCTGGGATGCGCTACATCATCGCACACTATGCTCACCACAGGAAGCCCTCATGCCTCCTAATCAAAACCCCGTATACGCGGTCGAAACCAAAGATTTTATCCCATCCGGACCTATCGGTTGGTTCAAAAATCCCATTCCCGCCCCTGACGCGTTTGAAGAAGGCAACTTGGCCAACATTTCCCCCACCATCAAAATCGACATTTCCATTAAAAAAGGCGTCGTCGAATAAATCATCATTGGAGCTGCTTGCACTCCTCAGGAAATTTCCGCATATAAATCCCTCTTCCAGGAATACCGGGATATTTTCTCCTGGTCATACACGGAGATGCCTGGCCTCGACCCATCCATTTTCGAACATCACATCGACACCCGGCCCGACATCACACCTATTCGCCAAAAAATTATACTGCTACACCCGGCCAAAGCAACGACTATCAAAGCCGAAATTGACAAATTACGTGCTGCAACGTTTATTTACCCCATCGCTTATACTTCGTGGGTTTCCAACTCTGTACCCGTCGACAAAAAACAGGGCACTATCCGCGTCCGCACAAACTTTCGCGATCTCAATAACGCATGTCCAAAAGACAATTTTCCAATGCCATTCATTGATCAAATTATCGACGACTGCGCTGGCCATGAGGCCCTCTCCTTTATGGACAGATTCTCTGGATATAACCAAATCCAAATCCACCCAGCCAATCAGTACAAAACCACATTCATTACCCCATGGGGTACCTTTGCATATCATGTCATGCCTTTTGGCTTAAAAAACGCTGGCACAACCTTCCAGCGGGCCATGACCTACATCTTTCACGATCTGGCTGCAATCATCCTTGCCTACTTGGACGACCTCACAGCTCGCTCCAAGAAACGCACCCAACATCTTGATGATTTATGAATCATTTTTCAACGGTGCCGTCAATACAACATCCGCTTGAATCCTCTCAAGTGTGTGTTCTGTGTCACCACTGGGCGCCTCCTTGGTTTTATTGTTTCCCAAAGCGGTATTACCGTGGACCCCCTCAAAGTCAAAGCCATCATCGAAATTCCACCTCCTCGGAATTTACGACAACTGCAGAGTCTGCAGGGCAAAGCTAACTTCCTCAGACGCTTTGTTCCTGATTATGCCATACGCTCGCATGGTTTCCTTCGCTTACTACATCATGACATCCCTTTTCACTGGGACGATTATGCCCAACAGTCGTTTGACGATCTCAAAACAACACTTTCAAATGCACCTTTAATTAGTGCACCTGACTATAATCGCGATTACATCCTCTACGTATCCGCATCAGCTGTATCAGTAGACGGCGTCCTCGTCCAGCTCGGAGATGACAATCGTGAACATGTCATTTACTACATTAGTAAGAACCTCTCAGGACCACCCTTGAAGTACAAACACAAAGAGAAACTGGCTCTCGCAGTCGTCCTCGTAGTCCAGAAACTGCGCCATTACATTCTGCTTCGCACCACCAAGGTCATCGCAGACTCCAACCCGATGCAATACTTGCTCAGCCGTCGACAAGTTAACGACAAATTCGCTCGATGGATCATTATCCTTTAGGAGTACGACCTCGATTTTTCAACACCTAAGAGTAAGAAGGCCCTCGTTCTCGCTAAACTTGTCATGGCCCTCCCCTCTAACACCACCAGTGCCCCCGTCAACATTGACTTTCCTGACGAACATCTCTTTTACATCACCTCAGATGATCCTTGGTATGGCGACCTCCTCGTCTACTTACGAACTCAAAAGTTCGGTCAGCACATTTCACGAGATGATCATCGGCGTATTCTCCATCAGGCCCCCCACTATCTCCTCATCGGAGACATCCTATATCGATGGGGCGTTGACACCATTCTTCATCGTTTCCTGACTATTGACGAGGCAGACAGAGTCTTAAACAACTGCCACAACGACGCATGTGGGGGCCATCTTTCGGGTATCTCCACGGCTCAGAAAATTATCCAAGCCGGTTACTTTTGGCCTACATTGTTTCACGATTGCATTGACGCCGTGAAAAGATGTGAGCAATGTCAGCTCTATGCCAACAAAGCTCGCGCTCCCTCCACTTTTCTTCACCCCGTCATTACGGCCGGCCCCTTTTGCAAATGGGGCATCGACTTTATGACTTGTAATCCTCCCTCCAGCAATGGTCACAAATACATTGTTGTTGCAGTTGATTACTTCACCAAATGGGCCGAAGCTATGCCCACTTTCAACAACACCGATGACACGGCAGCGCATTTTTTCTTTAACCACGTCATATCCCGTTTTGGAGTACCACTCCAACTCGTTTCCGACCATGGAAAACACTTCGAGAATGAGATCTTCGTCGAACTCTCATCTTGGTTAGGCTTCTCTCATGAGTTTGCCTCACCATATTACCCTCAGTCAAACGGACAGGTCGAGGCAGTAAACAAAGTCCTCAAGACCATGTTACAGCGCACGGTCAATAAACATAAAACCAACTGGCATCATATGTTATTTTCCGCACTATGGGCTTATCGAACGGCAGTAAAGACCACTACGGGTTTCACTCCATTCCATTTAGTCCATGGGGTCGAGGCAACTCTTCCCATCGAGTGCGAAATTCCCACCCTACGCACCGCAATTGAGATATTACCTGACACTACCCCAATGGAGCAGTGCTTGCTGAACTTGGAGTCGCTGGATGAAGATTGTCGATCTTCATTACAGAACAACGAGGCAGCTAAAAAACGATCCAAATCTACCTTTGATCGCCATGTCAACCTTCGTTCATTCCGAGAAGGCGACCTCGTCTTAGCCTATGACATCGCTCATGATACCTTTGGCCACGGCAAATTCGAATCACTTTGGCATGGCCCTTACATCATCCAACATTGCCTCACCAAAGGCACATACATCTTGGCCTCCCCTGAAGGCCTGGCTCTCAAAGAACCCGTTAATGGGTTATATCTCAAGAAATTTTATGCTTAGAAGTAGTCATTCTACTTTAGGTTGTTTCTTGTTTTCTATCATTTTTAATATTTTTTCTCCTTCCCTCTCATCTAAACTATCCTTTGTGCTATTGACAGATGCCTCCTCCTCTAGCCTACCACATTGGCTATGCCGACGGTGCCAGCCGTTGGACACAAAATCTCGCTTCGGCTGCTTGGGCTCTCTATACCCCCTCACATGAAATGTTGCATTCAAACGGTATATGTTTGGGGCCAGCAACCAACAACCAAGCCGAATACACTGCTGTCATTGGCCTCTTGACCGACGCCCAGCATCATCATATTCGTCACCTTAGCGTCTTCCTCGACTCTCAACTAGTCGTTCTCCAGCTCAACAACGTTTACCATGTACGCCATCCGTGCCTCTTTCGCAAATACCTGCAGGTTAGATTATTATCTCGACATTTTGATTCCATTACATTTACACATATTCCACAACAATTGAATCAAACAACAGATGAAATAGCTAACATGGTGTTAGATTGGCATATATCACATCAAGCTACACATACATAACACATCTCATACATCCTGTCACAGCATATAGATAAGATAGACATCATCATCATTATCAACAAAAAACATATGTAAACAACACCAGGATCTCAAAAAATATGTATACTCATATATATATATCAAGGCCTATCAGGCCATCCGAAATGTTTACATGCAAAAAATATATATGCCCTCAGGCCAGTGCCACACCTCGGTACAAAAATGGCTCACCAACCTATATACGATCAAAAAGTATACAATATACATCTATCAGGGTGCCTCTATCGCACCCCCAGCTTCTCCCCCCTCAGGAGGAGGTGGTGGCCCACCCCCACCTGCCCCAGGCGGTGGTGGTGGAACACCTGCAGGACCCTCCTGCCCCGGCGACAGGCATCCACTAGTCATGGCGGCAAGCACAACTACTCGTCGCACGATCGACCACCATGGTGGCGGTAACCCTATGCACTTCTCTAGGAACCCCTCGTCCTGGATGCGGATCCACATGCCCTCAGGCACGTCCTGTAACACCGTCTCCAAACGACGGTGAATATCATCAAAATCACCTCCAGCCGCCGCCGGAGGAGCGTGTGATGGCCTCGCGCCAGGGTCATCAAATTGGCGCCTCCTCGCCGGTCTCTCGGGCTCTGCTGGTCGCCCCGCGGCCTCATCCCACTGAAGTCGCCCTCCATGCGGCTGTCTCTCCGGCTCTCGCTGAACCGACACTCTCTGCAACTCCACCTTGCGCCCATGAGGTGCCACATCTGCACATGCAAAAAACAGCAAACAAACGATCATATCAGCGTCTATATCACATATGAACTGGTATATCAAATGCTAACATAAAGCAAAACATACAAATACACAACATACCTCGATGATCAAAAACCTCCCCAGAAGGCAATACCATATTCGGATCATCCCGGAAATCCACCCCAGCATAGGGGTACCGAAGTATGACCTGTGACATCTGCCGCCATATCTACATCGCCTGTGCCGTAAAGTAATGTCCACCTTCGCCACCACCGTGGCAAACCAAAACCGATGACCACCGCCTCAAATGCGGCTCTCGTGCCCTGGGAGCCTCCAATAGAACCCTCGGGTGCAACATCGACACCCTCTCCAAGAACTAGGCTACCAGAATCAACCCAAAAGCAAACTCTCCGGTACCTGTGGATCGACAGCGGTCCAACTGCGCGATCATCCGCGCATGTAGTGTAAGCCCCCAGGTGAACTGCTCACGGCCGACCACCACCCTCTCCAGCACCACCAGTTGGCCACCACTAATCCATTGGGTCACCAGTGACCCATACACACGAACAATCATCGCCGCTATGCAATGATGCACCAGGGAATCTATACCACTAACACTCACTACAGTCCCTGACATAAAGTTCTCGCCTGAACAAAATTTCTGGGCAAACGTCACCAGGGCTGTGTCCCTTGACAGCATAGGCTCTGTCGGAAGAGGCATTCCCCGAAAAGGGAGCCCCGTCAAAAAATAGATATCCTCCACCGCAGTGAAGGGGATCTGCTCTCCTCGCACGAGGAAGCAGTGAAGATCCAGACTCCACATCCGGAGCAGGAACTGGAGTAAGTACTCCTGTGCCCGTATCAACGGACACTCAAAAAACTTTAGCAACCCACGGGTTGCTAAAGCTGCTCGTACCTCAGGCCCGACATTGCCCACAGCATCTCGCAACTGTGACCAATCTCGCTCACCCCACCAAACTGCCATAATAATTGTTGGTCACCTGCACACAAAACAGAGTCCTATATCAGCTTATGCAACCATCCAATGCATCAAAAAGTCTCATTTTTCACCCCATAAAACTTGCCTCAAAGGCGCGTTTTCTTTACCCACAGGCGCGCACATATGTGCGCCTATTCACTACACAGGCGCGCATCTATGCGCGCCTATTCATTCAACAGGCGCGCTCGCAAGCGCACCTGTTCATTACACAGGCGTGCTCTTGAGCGCACCTGTCCAAGTTACAGTCGCGCACTAGTGCGCGACTGTCCACCCCACAGGCGCGCCTTTAGGGCGCGCCTTAAAATTCCACTCACGTGCACCCATGCGCGTATATTCCGTGGACAGGCGCGCACGTATGCGCGCCTTCCACTGAATCGCCCATGCATGCGGGCCCACATCCTATGGAAAAACCCCTTAAACCCCCTGTACTGCCCCCCGTACCTACCCTGCCCAAAAATTGGAAACCTATTTCTATGCAGGATGATCAGACCACTAACCCGATACTTGCACACCATCGATCGGATACCCCGTGCTCCCTGAAACTCCAAATCTCCTCTGAAATCTGCTCGTCCAGTCACTGTAGTAGTAGGTACAAATGAGGTGGCAATGTGGGCCCTACAGCTATATATAAGCCTTTTTCTAAACTTCCACTCAACATTCCGGGAGCCCAAGATGTCCATTTTTCAAACCGTCTTCAGCCACGGGATCAGCATCCCGCCGCCTACATCACGGCTGTCCCTGGGTCACTTTTCGTCCTAGGCCCCCGGGGTGCCCTTTTTTCCATATCACGGTCAGGTACGCACGTGCATGGTCACATTTTTCAAATACAAGCTCATATCTTTGATTCTCTTCAGATATGGTTCACTTTGGGTATTTGGTTGTTATGTGCGTAGGTACTTGCTCATCGGTCATCGACATCATCCCTTCAGGTATATATTCAGCACTGGCATGTAGTCTATCCCACTGTATTACATTTACATTTCCAGTCACACCCTTTGATATTGGCCTTTAGGATCCTAATTCCCGGCTCTACAGTACCCACACCTCCATTTGCATCTTCGGTACTGTAACCCGGTAGCATTCTCACCCACATGAGTTGTCCCATTCATAGCACCTTTTTGCACTTTCGACACTCATGCTGTTTTTCATTACCCTTTAGGGATGGGAGTCCCGATAGTCTTTCATCATGTGGTGAATCTGCCACATACTCTTTCTCTTCATTTTGCTAGCTTTCCCACATGGACTCCTAGATTATCTCTTTATGGTTCTATTTTTTACCTGCACTTCCGCAAGATCATGAGCCCTTCATTTCATCCACACTCAGTTTGCCCACCTGCGAACCTACCCTCATTTCACCTACCTCATACAGAAACTCACCAATGGGGCCCCCACCCTTCATCAGTTTCCCAAGACAATTCTGCCCTCCCCGGGGCACGCAATTCACACTGGGGCACCCGTTTCTGTATTTGTACTTTTCCCCCCAAAATTATTCATTATTTATTGTACAAACACCTTTATTTCCAGTCATTACATTCTTTGTCATCACCGTTGGTGACTTGCTTTCTTTCAGCCACACGCAACCCATGTCACCCTTGGTTGGAGCATTACTTATCATCTACCCTTGCCGGCATTGTCCATATCTTCAGAGTACTCCACAGGTCAGTTACCTCTACCCTCTGAATTTGTTCACCTTGTCCCGCCTCTGGCACAACTTATCACCGATCTTGTTATTCCCTTGACACTTGACCTCATTACACGGTTGCGGCCACTGTTTCTCTCATGCATCCTCCAGCAAAGGGCAGTCTTGAGTCTTCCCACTTCTTGACTTCGTCCATGTACCTCTGCCACTCCCTCACCTTAGTAGATTCCACGGAGCCCTTTGCTTCTGGGAGTCGTGTCCCCCTTTTTGTCGACATCAACACACTTTTCCAGAAGGGCGACAGTATCTTGATTCTCATTCTCTATTTTAATGAGAGATCTCGGATGGCACAAGGTGAAACACCATTGCTCCCTGCTGTCGTTGGCCCCCATAACATTCAACGCCAACACTTTCTCATGTTATGGTGGGTCTTACTTTGTGACTATTGCAGTTATTTTTGTCATTTGCCGAAGACCTCTGAACTCGGTAGGGCCATCAATGCCCACATCATCGTCGTTGCTTATTACCATGATCATTGCCTATTATTCAGAGTATGTTCCTTTGCAGAATTGTCTTCTGCCTTTATCATTACCGCCCCTGAGGGTGCTGCAGTTGTCTACACCAACACTTCCGTCATATTTTTTTAGAGTTACATAACACGAGCATGGGGCATGCCCGCCTCGTTTGTACACAGTTGTATATTTTTTTGCACAACTCTCAGAAGGTCGGGTCCTACCGGTTCCTTTTTTCTCCAACGGATCGCTCCGAATGGTCCCACTATTTCTCTCCCTTACAACAACATTCTCAATAGAAGAAACATTGATGGATTTCGGCTATACGTATGATCCTAACCTCATCCATCAGGGGGCATCTGTTATCACCAAAATTTCGTCCGCACATGGCGACAAGAACTCCGCATCGTCAAAACAACAATGAAGTCATTCATGGCACTGAATTAATTTCAAAGCATTCCAGAAGGGTCAAAAACTATACAAAGTAACCAAAAATTGAAGGGCGCTTCACAGTAGTTTGGTGCGCACGCACATGCACAGGACAAGAATGTACTCTGCGCACATGCGCGCACGACGCGCGACTGTCAACGACAAAACCCGTGCACCTGCTAAAATGACGCATTTATTGAATTGGCCGGCCTCTCAACCACTTACGGACCAACTCCCAATCTGATTTGACTCCCAAATCTGAGCTGAATCCGCAGGGTAGGCGGGTTAATGACCTAATGAAGCCCTAAAGAGCCCCTTTTCACACTTTGAAGAGGTTACATAATCACCCGGTGGTCTGCTATAAAAAGCCGTGAAGGAACATTGTTTTCGCAAGGAATTCCAGGTATTGTTATGCTGCTAAGATTGTCAAGGACTCATTCTTTGACGACAACACATTGGCAACATTTCATAGAGCCATTCGTCTCTCCATTGAGTGGATGTGCTGGGAGTTCTTTCACTATCAGTCTCATTTCTCCGCATTGTAAGGAAAGAAAGTTTGTGAGGGCCTCAAGAGCCTTCCTTTGGGGGAAGAAGGAACCACAGTTCCCTTCCTTCATCGTGCTCTGGTTTCATCAATTGATTAGCTCAAAACCATTGGTGATATCGGTGTCTTTTTTGTGTTTATTGTTTCTTTATCCATATGTTCACAGTTTTAGTTTGTTGTTATTTAATTCTTACTTGTATTTTGTTTTGTTTCCTCTAACCCTTCCTTCCACAGCTGTCATTCTCTGCAAGACCCAACAGGGCATGTAAGCACCCTCGATTTGCTCACCAGGTGACGAATTGGGTGCGAACAGGGAGATACTGAAAACCAAGAAGCTAGATCATATTGACTCACTATCTCATCAAAAAAACCTAACAAAGAAACCAAAGAAGACTTTGAATGAAAAAGCAAGACATAATAGTGTCCAAACCTAGGCTAAGCTGCTATGACAGACACCACATTCAAACAAGAAAGACCCTAGGGAGTAAAAACTTGACAGGGAGGAGGATGAATGCCTCCAAAAACTTTTCTGGATAGGTATGCGACTGTCTCTTCAACAACTAGCATGCATACGTGGGTTGTAGAAGGGAAGGATGCATGTGCACGTGGGAAGGCCCACTGCAGGCTATGTGTGCCTCTGAAAACCTTCAAAAAAAGAAGAAAAGAAGCAACTAAGCTTCAATAGAGGATACTGGTATTGAACGCCACCACCCCTTAAAGGTACAAAAAAACTTACTTTAATGCAAAGAGGAAAGAAAATATAGTGAAACAAAGCTAATCCTGAGGTTTTTACCTGACTATGAACTATTCAATAAGAGACCTAGAAGGACCCACAAGATCCCTAAGAAGGATCACTTCTGCATGGGAGAGGATGACTGCCTCTTTTTGAGAATAATTTTCTGGGTTCTCAGACACACAACTGTCACTTCATCAACATGCGTACATACACGGCCTGACTAAAGGCAGGGCATGTGCATACGTGTGCTGTCCCACTACAGGGTGTGTATGCCTCTTAAGACTCTCAAAAATAGAAAAGAAATAGTCTGGTAAGCAGAGAAGGGAAGACTAGTATTGAGAACCAGAACCCCCGAACACTCAGAATTCTTGCAGAAACTCAAAAAAGGTGGTAAAACCAATTTCAAAATACCCAATAAAAAATCCCCAAAGAACCCTAGAGTCTCCCCAGTGGAGTCACCAATTCTGATGTGAGTGGAAAATCCCGCTTACGGAATTAGCATTAAAAGGCTCTAATCATGCATGCAGAAAATGACCATTTAAAGGCCTCTACTCTTTCATATTCTCCCAACACAAAACCCCACATTCATGCAATACAAAGGTGCAAACAAGATTAGGTAACTCTACCTTAAATCCTTCATTTGATGTCGATCCCTTCGCTTTCTCTTTCTCCTTGAATGCAAGCCTCCTCCCAAAGCTGACCTACATTCACACATGGACAAACAAAGAGATGAAAACATGCATTTCATATACTAATTGTTGGGTTAGATGTGACAATATCATAAAATAAATACACAATTTGAACACATGATATGGTGGGACGAAACAAGTATTCCTTTTTGTATTAATATTCACAAGAGTAAACTTTACAATATGTGGTCGGCACTGCTCCTCGATCCTGGTCTTGGGATCCTCTTCAAAATGCACCAACTACTCAACCTCACAATACAATTGCAAGTAATTGGAGAAAAGGAGGGATAAATTTGGGTAGAGTTTCTATACTCTTCTTCTTTCTCCCTCAAATGGGACCCCTACCCCTTCTTTTATAGGTAGTTATCCGGTTGAATGACTGGCCATAGGCAGTCAAATGGTTTTAGCAATTTCTTGAAACTCTGTTTCCTATCTGCAACTTTCCATTTTTCATGCTTTTGTTAGTATACGCATGATGTAGAAGGCCTGAAAGCATATGGATGTGTGCATACATGGGCTATAGAAGGCCATGGTGCATGTGGATAAAAAAAGAGGGTTTTTTTATAAGAGATTGGATCAAGAAATTGGCAACTAGTAGGGCCAGAGGCCAGGTATGCAGGCTGGGTGCAAATTAGGTTTATAACACACATGTTCTCCTCCCACATTCTACTGAAGATGAGGATGTCATCCAAATATACTACCACATAGGAGTTGGTGAAGGGTCTCAATACATCATCCATGAACCTCATGAAAGTGGCTGGTGCATTTTTTATGCCAAAGGGCATCACTAGCCATTCGTAGAGACCTTCTTTAGACTTGAATGTTGTCTTCCAGACATTAGTTGGTTCGATGGGAACCTGGTGGTAGCCATACTTCAGGTCAATATTGCTAAATAACTTTTGTCCCTTGAGTTGGTCAAGAAGGTCATCAATCCTGGGAATGGGGTAGCAGTTCTTGACTGTGATTTTGTTCAAGGCTTTGTAATCAATGCCGAGCGGCCAAGTCCCGTCCTTCTTCTGCACTAGTACAATTAGGCTTCCACAAGGGGAGGAGCTAGGTCTGATGTGGCCCTTTTGAAGAATCTCTTGGATCTTATGTCTTATTTCATCATTCTCCATCATCGAGTGTCAATAGACTGGCCCATTAGGTATAGGTTCGTCGGGGGTCAGATCAATGGGATGATTTACTTGGCAATGTGTCAGTACCCCTGTAGGTGAGGCAAATATGTCTCTGTATTCTTCCATGATACCGTCCACTTGCTTCTGTTGCAAAGAGAGGCATTGTGTAGAGGTCACATATGTGGTGACGAACTTCTTCTTACTGTGATCATGGATCACAAAGAAGATGAACTTCTCGGTCTCTGAAATGACCTTACTGTATTTCTTAGCAGATATTAAAGAAATAACAGTAGGCGGTGCCTCGTCTGGGATCCTATACAATTGTCTACCCAAATTAATAATGACACTGTGGGGTCTAGATTCATACACAACATGATGCTTTGACAAATATGGTTGTCCTAAAAGAACATCAAAAACTTCAAGGGGAACAATATCACACAGTACCTCATCTTTGAAAGGCTTTATGCTGTAGGGAAGACGGTATTGTTGGCTGACGCGAAGATCTCTTCCTTGACAAATCCAACCGATGGTGTAGGGTTGTGGGTGCGGTGTCATTGACAGGTCCAGATGCTTGATGAACTCTACTGAAATTAGGTTCTTCTGAATACCGCTGTCGAGAATGAAATTAATTAGAGCTCCCTTGACCCACATTTGCAAGTGAAAGAGGCATTCCCATTCCTCTGGTTCTTCTGGTTTGCTTGGCCGAAATTTGGTGGTAGCGACCGTGGAATTGGGTTCAACATCTATAATTCGCTTCCCTCCTTCATGATTTGACTCAGAATAAAATCAACCTTGGACTCGGAAGACTTCAGCTCGACCACAAGGGACTGCTTGGAGCGACATTCGTCAGTGTTGTGCCCAGGACGTTTATGGTACTCACACCATTTTCCCATGTCCTTCTTCGTATTTTCGTTGTCGTTCTTGTGTTGTGGCTTGGATGGATTGACCTGAGGGTGGCCATATCTACTTGGTCCCTTTATGTGTGGGTTCAGGTTTCCTTTTCCTTGCTTTGGATGTGAGGGGTTTACATATCGAAACTCTCGCCATTTTTGTTTAAATTTCTTCTCTATCTTGACATCGTATCTATAAGTCGTGCCCAAAGAGGCAATGTCCAGGAAATCCATTTTTGTATGAATGTATCGATGAAAATAGCCGTTCTATTTGAGCACTAGATGACACTATGAATATTTGATACCAAATTTGATGCGTAGGGTATGGAAAATATTGGTGAAGTTTGGTACTGTCTGGTCCCTTTCTTGACGTAGGGTGGTCCATTTGGTGTACTAGTCCTCATAGATTCCAACAGGGTAGAGTTGGCCCTTGACCAAGTTTTGAGGAATACTTGGTCATATTTGATCATTTTTGGTACTCCGACATCCAATCGAAGAAGGAGCGCATGGTGAAGAGGAGATCACAGGATCTCCGCCCCTTTTTAGGGATTTTAGGGATTTTTGGGAATATTGTAATGGGAAAGGGATATCGACCCTTATTTAGGCCTTTTGTATGTATAAATAGAAGGGTAGGAGATGCGTATGAAGGGAGGTGTGTGATGTAAAGTGGATGGCTTAGTGTATAAAGTAGATCTATGTGATCAAACATCTATGTGACTGTAAGAGCTTTGTGCCTATTGTAAGTATTGTAAGTGATGAGTGCATGGGTTAGGGGAGGACTTAGTGCTTGGATCTACTTGGGGAAAGAGGATCTAGTGAGCTACATAGATCTCTTGTCCTAGGCGGGGTAGGATCTTGAAGGCTTTGTGCTATAACTTGGTTTACAGAAGACAATAACAGAAGAAGACTTTATGGACGTATCCCCAGAGTGGGGGTGAACCATGTTAACTCTGTGTATTGTGTTGATGTGTTTGTCTCTCTCTTTCAAAGTGCTCTGATATGTTTAGATATATCTATTGATTCTTTGTGCTTATGAGATATGAATGCATGCTAGATATGATACATAAGATGCTAAGTTATTAATCTATTAAGTATAACTTGTTTATCATTGCTAAGTGCTAGATCTGAGTAATTACTGTGGTGCTCTATGCTTTCTGGGAAGTGTATTAATGAATGTATGTTAAGGAATAACTGATGCTAAGTGTGCTATAAGAAATATATCATAGATCTGTGTCCTAGATAAGGTTGAGAAATCAGAGCGAGAACTCCCAGAAAAAACCCAGGAGTTTCCTGATCCGAGACCAAAAGTTTTTGGTCCAAGCCCAGAAGTACCAGAGCAAATCCTACAGTTGACTGGTTCGAACTTAGACACCCAGGACCAGTAGATTGTGCCTTTTGTGCCGAAAAAAGACACCCAAATGGTGGAGGAGTCGCAAGCTCAAAGTACCCAATACATCCCCTCAACGACCAAGGTTGAGGGTCGTCAGAGAAGAACAACACAGGGAGCCGACGCAAGTAAAGGGGAGGAGATACTAGAGGTTCATAAGGAACCCAAGTCAACTTCTAGGAAGAGCACAACATCTGCATAGGCATAGATGGAGTTGGTTCTATAGAAACCTTAGCAGTGTGCATAGTTGCTACAACTCTTCCTTGCCATAACAAAGGTTTTGACACTCTTTCCCTCGATGCTAAGGTTGAGGCTTGCCCTAGGCCCATCAACAGAGGAGGAGAATTCAATGGCTAGTGGAATTATGCTGCAGGCTCGAGCACTACTAGAATAGGGCAAGACCCAGGGTTCATCTCTAACAGTGAACCAACCACCCCTGCCTCTACCTCGGGTGAGACTTCATCTGCTTCATAGGTGTTTCCGAAAGGGCCGATAGTTAGGGTTTTGTTGGTGCACTCTTGAGCGTTGAACCTTGGGTCTGCCCTTGTGCCAACATGTAGTAATGTTATTTAATGGCATCCTGAAAAAATTCCCATGTAGGGGCCACCACAAAAATTTCCAATTCCTCCATGACCCTTTGCTCAGAGTAAGTATCCCACCAGTCTTTCACATGGGGAATGGCCTTAAGGAGTGAAAAAGTGATCTTTTCCCTATCAGAAAAATTGTGGACTGAAAAATATCCTTCGAGAAGATTCAACCATTTATCTACAACATCCGCATCTATCGGTCCTTCAAATAATGGAATATCAAAATTTACCTGTACCTTGAAGGGGGTTTCATGGCCGCTTGATGAAGATTCTTTTCCCGTGGGAAGCCGTCGAAGGATCTGCACGAAGTTATCCATCATTTCATTCTTTTTTTGCGCAGGGCTTCCTCGAGCAACATTTTAATAGGATCTCCCGCTCCATCATCTTTATTTTCATCTCCCATGGGTTTTTTTTGGGCTTGGCTCGACTGATCTAGTAATGGCTCAATGGGTTCAAGTCCCAACTTCTTGTACCCAGAACTTGTTGGGGACATGCATGAAGAAAAATAAATGAAGAGTAGATCGCTCTGATACCAATGATCCATATTTAGGAGTGGAACAAACTGATTAACAGACTTAATACAATAAACACAAAGATAACACAAATATCCAGTGAACAATATCTTCTATTAAATAATTAAATAGGCTGAGACTGTAAAGCTGCAGAACTGAAACTTGCTCGAATGGTGGTAGCTATCTCTAAGAAGAAATGTGGTTGATATGTGCATTCGTCTGAGAAGAATGGATTACAATGAGGCTCCATAGGCCCTTTTCATATTACTCATGAATTCCAAAAACCTAGACATCCAAAAACCTAAACCTAGAAGGTGAAACACCAAAAGTCATGTTGGCCCTATGGGTAAGTTGGTGTAATTTGGTATCTCAACATCCTACGGTCATAAATTTTGCATACGACCTCCGTTTTAGGTGCGTGATAGCCCATTGGAAAGGTATTTTAGAGAACTATACATCCTTCCATTAGAATATGACTATGTCTATAGTCTAACTATGGCGATCCAAAAAAACAATGTTTAGGGCCTCAAAAAAACCTTGAAAGTAAAACAAGATGTGTTGACATGAAAACATACAAAATAATCCACATGGATTAGGCGAGAGGCCACCCGTATCCACCTGGAGAATGTGTGAGGCTTCAAAAAACCCCATAAGTGTAGAACTCACAATTATAAAACAATACATAAAGACGTGATGAAAAAAAATAGACATGAGGAGCCAGTTGGAATAGGTGGGTGGCCACCAATATCCACCTGGATCAAAACTCTACACCATTTTGTCAGAATCCTTTCTTATTTTTTCTTGGATGATTTTAACATCCCAATTCAAAATTTGTGGGTGAATAATTGAAGTCCTTTGTCCAAAACTTTCCCATCATCTTCTCCCTTGAGCAATTATGAGTATTGCATAGTAAATTATGGTCATTTGGAATTCACCCAAATACCCTTTTACTCTTTCCTTCTTCTTTTTGAATCCCATTCCCGCACTAGCATTCAATACGTACCAATGCATGATGTCAATTTTTAACATATACACCACGTATTAATATTACGCATGCTCCACCATTTTTTCTCCATGAGGCCCCAAATTTTTGGTGTGCACACCCATGCACCATTGTTTTCAACACATTCCCAGTGCCACACCCCGCACTGTCAGATTTAGTGCGCACACTTCTGCATTATTATTTTATGCGCACCATGGTCGCACTGTAATTCCAAATTCGACCACTTACCCGTATTAATTTTTCCTTAAGTAGATACTCAACCCATGCATTGTTAGTGTTGAAACTGGAGCTCTGATACCACTTTGTAACATACCCAGTTATCATCACTAACAAAATTCTCTGACATTGTTAGTTAGATATCTCACTTCTTACTTCTTCTTGGGTTGACCCAGGTTCAAACATGAATAGGTTTCCAATAAAACCTTCTAAAACTATCGCCCCCCCTGGTAAGCTAGAAGGCAATGCCTCAAACAAGGTGCACAATGTAGTGTCACCTGAGATAACTCTATGGGTGACTGCAATACCCAGGTGTTTTCAGTCTAGGAATGAGTGGGAATCTGGGAGTGTATTCTATCTTTCATTATGCATTAAACTTGTTCTTGATTAAAGTATTTCTAAGATTCATTCATATTTTATCCTTATGCATGCATGTTAATACATCTAGTTATTCATTCATTCATAAACTAATCATTGACAAAAAGTAAACATTCAAGAACCATCGCATAGAACACAAGTTTTACCGTGGTTCACCCCTTCTTGGGGCTATGTCCAAAAAGATTTGACTTCTCTGCTATTTTATTTAATGTGCCGTAAAATCTGGCGGCACACATTACATCTTCAAGCATACAATCATGATGAGTATAAGGCACCTCTGTGAGGTAGACTACATCACACCAGGCTCCTTAGCCTGTGGCCTAACCCTCAAAATCTAGCTTATTCGACTCTTCTACACCCCAACAACTTTCAACAACAATTATCAACAATCTTTAGCCACTCAACCAACCTCTAACCTATACCTCCTAGGTTCTTATTTATACTACTTTTAAGGCTTATAGACATTACAATCCTTATCAAAAACTCTAACACAATCATAGTTAGGCTTGTCTTCCTACACACCATGTTTCTTTTCCTCTTGCATGTTGTTTTTCCTTCTTTTTCTACATGCTACTTTCTTGCCATATGTTGTGCGCGCTCCAAATTTAGGTCTTCCTTTCCAAAATTAGGTCTTTCCCAAAATAGACCTTTTCTCCAAAAATAGGCATGTGCCTAAAATAACATTCCTTCTCAAAATAGGTCTGCGCCCAAAATATCCTTCCTGCTCAAAATAGGCATGCATCCAACAGACCCCCAAAATTGACATGTGGCTCATCCCGAGCCACTCAAGAAGTGCACGCTCCTTGTACTTCCCTGTCCAAATTGTGGAAATTTTCTGCTAGCTCCTTTCCTTTTTGACTCATTTGTGCAACTTTTCCTATTAGTTCCTCCACTGACTGCACTGTTATCTCCTCCTACATTAATGTTCCACCCTCTCTTTGTGCATGTGCCATAGTTTTCTTATCTTCCTCCAACTGCACAATCATCTATGCTACTTGTTCTTGGAGGGGTTCCAATTTGTCTTGTCTTTCTTACTTCTTTGTCTACATTGTTTTCAAGTATGTCTACAGAGTCTTCATTTCTTGAGTGCCCTTCAAGCACTCTGTGATACTCATTATTTTCTTTCATTTCTTTAGCTACTATATGGACGTGCTGACTCTCTCCTCCTTTTTTTCCCACTGTTGGACCTGGTCATCTTCATCCAGAAGAGTTCATAATTCCATGGTTCTGTCAAACAACTCTTCTACTTCCCTTGCTTCTTTCTCCATCTTAGCTATATGGAGTGCATATTGTTTTTCTATCCATTCTTGAACCTCGGGAGGAGTCATAGGATTGAAACTTTCTTTGAGATCCTCAATTTCCTTCTTGTATCTGTCAATTGTTTGTGAGATCGTGTCGATCTTCTCCTCTACACTCCTCTCAGGTACTTGCATGTTGTCTGGGATGCGATCATATACCATTGTTAATCGATGTTGGTGTACAAATATGTTCAATATATATCTTACACTCATTTAAATGTCAATCTGGGATTTGTAATCAAAAGAGTTGTTACACTATATGTGCCGAGAATAGGTAACCTACCTAAGTCTGTTTCATATAGGAAATAATTAATAACATAAAAACTCTGTTTCTAAGATTTCTAAAGACTTCAAACACCCTTGAACTTAGAAGAGGAAAAATGATAATGAAACTGCTTCACACAAACAACCAATCAAAAAGATTCTATCCTAGAGAAACAAGTCTATTCATTCCAGGATCATGAATTAAATAAATGAATTTGAGAAGCTTGTCTCCTGTAGTAATCAAAATAGTAAATAACAATCAACTCCAATCACTCTTGAAATCAAAATCAATTCCAGCTTCATGCAATTCAAACAAACTAGTACAAGGAACAGTTAGCATAACTGAGAGACTTCATTATGGAGCATGAAGATGAGATATAAAGTCTTCTGGTTCCTGCACATACTGAAAATACTACAAATATAAACTCAAAATGTCATTTTCTTAACAATCCCATACTTCAAACGATTAAATGGCAACCTGCAATATTAGAAAAGGAAAATATCTATTCGATATAGTATCTAATTGTTCACACCAATTCAGAAACAAATAACTCAATGCTGAACTCTTTGAAATGGATTAAAAATCATTAACAACACACTATTGTAAAACACTCACACAAATAGAATTACATTCACAGAATAATTACAAATGAGCTTACCTTGGTTGGATCGATGGGCCCTTGCCATGCCAACAAGGAAGCTCAAAGAAACTTACAGAACATTAAACTTTACAAAACACATGGAATTGATGAATTTAACTTCATATTGATTCTTTAGCAATTATGTTTACAGAGATAATATGTTCAGAAATCCAATCTTCAACATAACAATTCCTCTCCCTTTTGGCTTAGCCATCACTCAATTTATATAATTTTTAGATTACAATTTTGGATCTAGACAATCCAATCCAAATCAAAACCACTTTCCATCAATGGAGGTCGATTTCAACCATTAGCTAATCAAGAAAATACAGTTCCCACAAATCTAGGCATGATCTTAGAATTTTTGGAAAATTGGCAAAGATTGAGGATGGATCGTTCCCCCTGATTTGGAGGTCTCTTCGTGTGCAATCTATAGATTCTGGCTCATGTGTATGAATTAAAACACGGTGCTGGAAAAAACCCATGTCCCCAAATTTTGAGATCCATCGTCATCGGCCTGAAAATAGAGGTGAAAATCGAGTACCAAAATGTTGGTACCAGAATCCTGTAGGTAGCTGTTTAGTACAGGAATACACACAGTCATAATCCTGAGTACCAGATTAGGTGCATGGGAAGTACCAAAATAGTGCAGAGTGTGATAGTACCAGATCAAAACTTCCTAAGAGTCAAACAATTAGGATCATGCAAAAATCAAACATTTAATCAAATTAACTCAAGAAAAAAATAAACAAATCATGCCTTAATCATAATTTACCCCTTATGCGCATGAACAAGGTCATTGGGTATGTGTTTGGGAGGAAATAGTCAATTATAAGATTATAACATAGGAAAAACAGATCATATACAAGGTAATATAGGGAATTATATATGTCAAAACTGAGACTCAACATTCCCCCATGCTTAAGTCATTGCATGTCCTCATGCAACAGTGATCTTCAAAATTTCAAAATTGATGGTACTCTTCACTTGATCAAGCATTCCTTGAATTTTCATCCTTCTTCAGCGCCTAAGTTTAAACAATATAAACTTCCTGGCTTATGCTTCACACTTCTTACCCATGGTAAAGTAGTTATGACAGACAAGTGGAGTCATGGATAATATATTAGATTTGTTAGTGATTTGACGTTAAGTCTTATCCAATCTGTTTTCGATCAAATTTAGGAGAAAGGGTTGGTTGTGACTCTAATATGATTATAGGATAGTGGCCAAGATTTTTCATAATGACTTTGGCTAATAGGCCCCCCTGGCTAGATTACCTTTAAAACAAAAGTGATATAAGCATAGTTTAGATCTCATTTGAAGAGAGGAACACATAAAAGAATACATCCCAAGATGATTAACTCGTTTCTTATCCAAGTTTTTAGAGATGAAGCTCTTCTTGGTTAGGTAAGGTGAATTACACATACTGAGGGTCCCACTTCTCATGCAAACCTATTTATTTTAAAGATAGAACTCTAAAGTGGATACTTGAAGGTTCTTAAGAACATCGTACAAGAGATATAAAGGTCATATCCTAGCCTTGATTTGATAGTGATTGCTTTAGAATGAGACCCAAGGGATTTTGTTCAGTTTTAAGTGTGCCAATTTATTGTTTTCAACTCTCTTTACCCGGCATAGCCTCGCTGCCAACATGCTTGTTCAGTTCTCTGAAAGATTTACCTTAGTACCATACAAGCATGACCCCATTGCCAGCAGGCATGTTCAATATCCCGACGGGTTTACTTGTACTTCCTGATAATTCCTTTTTATTATATTACTCAAAAGATTTAGAATTATGTATACTGCTCATTGACAGTTTTAGAGTATAAGGAAGGCAGGTGGTACGAGAGTGTTTTAGAGTTATTAGACACATAATTAATTGTTTGAAATTATCCCAAAGGTGACATCATCCACATTCAACTTAAATATCAGCTATTCAATGTATAATGGAACATCTCGGATAATGACTAAGAGGTCCCTCTAGTTAATCCTATTAGGGTTCTCATGAAAGTTCATTGAGGTTTTGCAAGGGCGGTCCACGACATGAGGTTTTCATCAATACCTCCAAGAAAAGCTTGTAAAGATAAACTTGGATAAGAACTTGTCGAATCAACTAGGTTAGTATTATACATAATGGTGTCACCACTTTTCAATGGATATTTCAATTAGCAATCACTTTTTCAAAATGATGAGGTAATAAGACAAGTGCAACCATTATCATATCGAGTTAAATTTGGAAATATCTTCTTAAAGGAAAGTAAGGATGATTCATTCAAGGTTGAGTGTAAAATGTAGGAGGAAGATGTACTTGAGAGTAAAAACAATTCAACACATGACTTAAATGATCCTTGATAGAAAGAACATGAAGAGATTAGCCCATACCTCTAATTACTTGAAGTGAAAATGATGTTAAGCACGAGACAAAGATCATATCACCTTGGCATTAGTACCAGATTGGTAACTGGTATCAGAACATGTTTCTGCAGTATCGTAATAGATAGTACCGGAATATGACAGTAACCGAATAGGGAAGTACTGGAACAGAGAAGAGGGGAGAAACATAGTGATAGGATGAATGATTTTCATATGAGGAGATGTATACGAGGGCTTGCATAAATCATGGTAGGGAGTGTGCAATAATTGAGAGTAATCATATGGTTACTGCATAATTAGTCTAATTCCTTAGTAAAATGAAAGCAAATTGTTGAGTTTATATGTCCTATTACTTGGAGAATTTAAATCGAGCAACAAAAATTGAATACATGATTAGAGCTACCATCACCTTATTACCAGTAAAAGATCACCTGAGTACTAGATGGACACATGGTTGTGCTTCTGAAACTTTTGTAGGCTACACCTTGTAGAAGTAGTTGGTGTTCTGGAAGAGGACATGTGGTTTGATTCAACTGAAAAACCATGTAGATGGAACAAATACCAACACTAGATGTAGGAACTCTGGGTTTGCATCAAAATAATGCAAAAGAATTTGGTGACTGGGCTCCAAGCTCTGTGAGAAGAGGGTATTCTGTAATTGGATGACCATATGTTGAGATTTTAGAATCCTCCTCTTTTGGGACCAGGCTGATCATTGCTTCTGTTGGCACTTCCTTTTTATTACAAAAAAAATAATCCTAACTATTACTGTCTCAACAAACACTCCCCCATGCTTGAGGTTTTGCATGGCCTCATGCAAACGATGCGAGGCACTAAAAAAAAACTACTCAGAGGGTTGCGATCATAGGGATTGTCCATAGCAAATCCATCTTCCATTTTCATCATGATTTCCACAGAATTCAAAATATCCAGCCTGAGATTTTTCTCAAAATGAGCTGAGGCTTCGACCTTTGAAGGCTCGACTTGTAGGAAATATTGAAGACATCGAGAATCCTACTGATTTTCTGATTGAAAGCACATCAATTCATCCTCAAAATATATTTTTCAAATGATTAATCCAGATCATCAATTCTCAAGTTATAAGTGTGCATTGGGGAAGACTGGCTTGTATAACAGATGTGGCAATTTGTAGCTGGAAAAGAGCTCATTTGCATGTGAATGATATTTCCAGTTGTGTGGTCTTCTCAAAAGTTGTAATATTCAAGTCAGATGCATTTTCAAAAATCAAATATACATGCATGTACCTTCAAATGCTCCAAAGATTTAGCTGCTGTCACATTTGAAAACGCAACAAAGTCATCAAGTTCTCCAAAATGAGCATGCACAAGTGATTTTGCTGATGATGGAATTGCAATTTGTGGAGAAGTAACACCATAGAATGAAACAACACTATCGACTTCTGGAAACAACACATCATTTGCAATAGATAAAGCACCACCCTTGCAAAAAAAAAAAAAAACTGTTACTCCAATAATTTTCCTTCAGCCACTTCATGGATGCCGCAATATATTTAACAACTTGCCAATAAAGACAATCCATTAAAGAGGTATAAGTTGTCGCATAAACAACACTAACAGTCGAACCCATCTTCTAAAATGCCACATTTTGTTGCAATTGTTCTTGTTGTGTTAATATTGTCGCCAACAACCATTCTCATTGTAATACTTGCCATTCTACAGACTTCAACAACTTCTTTGACACCAAGATGCATAGGATCCTTGATTTAAACAATGATAATATGTGTATAACCATTTATATGGGTGGTTTCATTCTTTGAATCAAAATTATTGTCCAAGTCTATAAAAGCAAGGAAGAGAGTTCGAAAAGAAAATTCCCAAAGTAAACGAAATTTAAACCCTCAGTGACACCAGACTACTACAATCACTCAAATTGATTCCTAAATATGATGATGAATCCAAAATGAAACAATGCATATGATAATTATAAAATTTCAAAGGTGTCTGATCCACCACTCTCGATATCCTTTCTTCTCAACCCCATCTTGTCCATTTCCATTGCCTTTGTGCAAGAAAAAAATAAAAAAAAATCAACACCATCTGTTCACCAAGACTCTAATGTCCTCAAAGGTCCAGTGACCAATTAAAGATACCAGTTTCCATCTCTGCACATGGGAGGACATGGTACAATCCTTATCAATGGATGTCCAACCTCCAAGAACCTGCTCTCACTCGCCATTTTCAAGATGAAAATAGTTACACTGAAGCTTTCATGGAAGACACCATAGAACTACAACAACAATTGCAGGCCGAGATGCAGTCCATAATGCCTCTAGAGATCTTGAATCCCCCGGAGCATTGGGGTACCTGGTTATATTACCAGTGCATTCCTAAAGGAATGGAATATCTAGTTCTATGCAGGAGAGTGGAAAGACAACCTGGTTTAGTTGCATCATTCCATTATTATCTTAGGAGTTGTTACAGGGATGAAGTTTTGCTTGACTGGAATGAGATTGCATAACAACTTGGTTATGTTCATGTGGGCATGTGTCGGAATTCAAGAATATCATCAGAGGTATATTTGATGTGTTAAGCTAATATGAGAGCTGGGATGCAAAGGATACAAGAAAGGGAGTCTGGTGTGCAATAGTATGTGGAACATCATTATGGTTTCTTTTACATTATAACCAATGCCCCTAATCAATTAGCTTGATGTAGTGTTGGGAATATAGGCTCAAATAAATGGCAGAGTGTGGTCCAAGTGGCTAGAAATGTCACAATTGAGGATATGGATATGTTTGATAAGTACTCAGTGTTAGTTCTTCATAAGGGAGGAATTCCAGTAATTTTTCCATTGCCTATGCCTCTACAAATTGACTTGAATGATGGAATGCATCTTGAAGACCTTACTCCATGGTTCCTACCAATGTTGGCTAACATGTGCACTGTTGTTCCTAGATTGAATCATGATTTCAAGTCTTTTATTTTCCATGCAATGATCTCGAAGAGATTTAGCAACAAATCCATCAATGATATTCAGAAGATCACTACAAATACATGCTGTTGATCCTCAACATACATTCATCAATTGATCAAACCAAATGCAATAAGTGAAAAGTAATAACAATCATTCAAAAGAAAACATTGAATGAAATTTCAACTTAAATTCCCCCACAATAACAACAAGGGTCATAACTTCTCTTGCACTCACATATCTCCTTGGAGCTCATCTCGTACTTCTTGTAGCTCTCTATCAAGACCTTCTTCTCGAAATTCAACATCCAATGATCGGGGTTCTAGAAATAGTGTATGGGATGTTATGCAAGTGCTCTTACCATATCTCAAGATGATATCTAAAATCACATAGGCACATAGAAAGGAATTTACTGAATAGTTCCAACATTTGAGAAACAACAATCTTGGCAACTTTGTTTCCAATTCATGGTTGATGACAATATTACAAAAAAATGGATTTATGAGGTTGCAAGTGGGATCCCAAAATGTATGTATTGCTGTTGCAAATCAATAGACTGTAACTGCACTATATGATGTTCCAAAAGTATGTCAATTTCTCTAGGATTTTCATTATTATCTGCAAAATAGATAAGACACTTGATCCCATATATGCATACTGAACAATTTAACAAAAGGGACACATGTGGAGTTATAAGTGGGTATTGGTGGGATTACGAAAAGAAGAGGCAAGACAAGTGGTAGAATAACAATCTTGAAATGTTGTCTTTATGATAGATTTCCTTCATTTTCAATAAATCAGAAGGATTAGAAAAAATCTTACCTCAAGTCACCTTTGGAGTTGATACTTACATATCTAAATTCTGAGTTATTTTTGCAGGAACTTGAGCTTTGAAGACCATTTGGAAAATCTGAGTGTGCATGATCGGATTTGAAGAATGCATTTGGGTTGCTAGGAAACTATTGATATATTGCTTGTATGCAGTCCCGGTACCAAAAAAAAAAATCATGTTGTTGCCTTTGAGATGTTTGTTAGCAAGAAACTTGCTATAAGAACAAAGATTGGGCATGGGAACAGTGACCTCCTTCTTTCCAACAAGCTTCCTTGTCAATTGTCTTATTCAAAAAACATAAAAGAACTGCTACATTATATGCAACTATTTATTCATTGTCCTACCCTACTTGAGAAAAGAGAAAGCCTTTTTTCAAGTATAGGAAAATTTCTAGTGAAGCCATGTGCATAACAGGGTTAAAAATATATCCATACTCGGGTTTAAAAGATAAATTTTAATGCATACCAGAGTATGAAGGACCAGCTATTTTAATGATGAGATCAAACAATAATGAAAATTTATAGAGTAGTGTGACCTGACAACTAATTGGAACCATCTTTCAATAGGATCAAGATATTCTTGTTTCCCTTCTTTGTTTAGGTCACACAACATGTCCTCCTTTTCCATTCCACGCAGAGCATTTTCTTCAAGATGATTGGTCTCTAAGGTACATACAGGATCTGCTGAGAGGCATGATAATAACTTTTCAATATCAGGTTCTAATGGTTTCTCTCCATTTCATTCTATCCATGATTCTTAATTCTCCTCAACAAATTGACAATAGGAATCCGAAGGGACTTCTAAATCTTCTTGTGGAGAGATAACTAAATTCTTGGCTACTGTCAAGATATGCTCTTCCTGAGAGGTGGATATTCCAGCTGCTGCGAGAATGAGAGAAAGTTCTTGGAGGAACATTCTTCAAGCTCTTGATCATCCTTGAATTACTCTAGATGGTTGATGATCCTTGTCTCGCAACACAACTTAGTACTTGGGGGTTCTTATATCACCCCAAAAATGATTTATCATCAAAGATTTGAATATTAAAAATAAAAAAATAAAACTATTTGCAAAAATAAAACACACCAAACTTGAACTCCTTGCATTACTGGGACCCTGCTGTCACCAGGTTATCGGTTCGCACAAGTTATCCCATCATGAAAACAAAATTTTTCATAAAATAAGGAAAAACACACTTGCATCAAAAGAAGAGAGGACAACCTAAATTTGGAGCAACCCCACCAAAGTGGATGCGTGGGCTCTTCCTGCACGTCTTACCGTCTTCTCTCCACCCTTAGCTCATCCATAAAACCAATCCAAAATCATTAAATTCAAATGCTACCTATTACCATTTTCAAATCCCCGGCAATGATGCCAAAATGTTGGTGTACAAATAAGTTCAATATATATCTTACACTCATTTAAATGTCAATCCAGGATTCATAATCAAAGAGTTGTTACACTATATGTGCCGAGAACAGGTAACCTACCTAAGTCTGTTGCATATAGGAAATAATTAATAACATAAAAACTTTGTTTCTAATATTTCTAAAGACTTCAAACACCCTTGAACTTAGAAGAGGAAATCTGATAATGAAACTTCTTCACACAAACAACCAATCAAAAAGATTATATCCTAGAGAAACAAGTCTATTCATTCCAGGCTCATGAATTAAAGAGATGAATTTGAGAAGCTTGTCTCATGTAGTGATCAAAACAGTAAATAGCAATCAACTCCAATCACTCTTGAAATCAAAATCAATTCTAGCTTCATGCAATTCAAACAAACCAGTACAAGGAATAGTCAGCATAATTGAGAGACTTCATTATGGAGCATGAAG
The DNA here is from genome assembly GCA_009831015.1 of Picea engelmannii. Classification (NCBI taxonomy): domain Eukaryota; kingdom Viridiplantae; phylum Streptophyta; class Pinopsida; order Pinales; family Pinaceae; genus Picea; species Picea engelmannii. Next base: position 348,363 of record ML783246.1, on the reverse strand, counting down.
ATGAGATACAAAGTCTTCTGGTTCCTGCACATACTGAAAATACTACAAATATAAACTCAAAATGCCATTTTCTTAACAATCCCATACTTCAAACGATTAAATGGCAACTTGCAATATTAGAAAAGGAAAATATCTATTTGATATAGTATCTAATTGTTCACACCAATTCAGAAACAAATAACTCAATGCTGAACTCTTTGAAATGGATTAAAAATAATTAACAACACACTATTGTAAAACACTCACACAAATAGAATTACATTCACAGAGTAATTACAAATGAGATTACCTTGGTTGGATCGGTGGGCCCTTGCTGTGCCAACAAGGAAAATCAAAGAAACTTACAGAACAATAAACTTTAAAAAACACATGGAATTGATGAATTTAACTTCATATTGATTCTTCAACAAGTATTTTTACAGAGATAATATGTTCATAAATCCAATCTGCAACATAACAATTCCTCTCCCTTTTGGCTTAACCATCACTCAATTTATATAATTTTTACATTACAATTTTGGATCTAGACAACCCAATCCAAATCAAAACCATTTTCCATCAATGGAGGTCGAGTTCAACCATTAGCTAATCAAGAAAATACAATTCCCACAAATCTGGGCATGATCTTAGAATTTCTGGAAAATTGGCAAAGATTGAGGATGGATCGTTCCCCCTAATTTGGAGGTCCACACATGTGAAATATGGATATTTTGGCTCACTTGTCCGAATGATAAACAGGTCTTTGGACAAAACCCATGTCCACAAATTTTGAGATCCATCGTCATCGGCCTGGAAATCGAGGTGAAAATCGAGTACCAGAATGCTGGTACCAAAATCCTGTAGGTAGTTGTTTAGTACTGGAATACACACAGTCATAATCCTGAGTACCAGATTAGGCGCATGGGTAGTACCGGAATAGCACAGAGTGTGATAGTACTGGATCAAAACTTCCTAAGAGTCAAACAATTAGGATCATGGAAAAATAAAACATTTAATCAAATTAACTCAAGAAAAAAATAAACAAATCATGCCTTAATCATAATTTACCCCTTATGCACATGAACAAGGTCACTGGGTATGTGTTTGGGAGGAAATAGTCAAGTATAGGATTATAACATAGGAAAAAAGGATTAGATACAAGGTAATATAGGGCATTTTATATGTCAAAACTGAGACTCAACAATCGATATCCCAATTTATCTACACGTTCTTCCTCCTCCTATTTCTTCGAATCAAGTTGGTCACATGTGATTTGTAGCATTTCAATGACTCCTCTACCCACCTCCATGTTGGTTGCATCTTCATGGGCCCAAAATTTCACTTCTTGCATTATGCTAACCTGGAATCTGTATAGTTCCTTGGTGGGTATTTGTGCCATGAAAACTTCCAATTGTTCCATGTACCCCATGGAATTATGCATAGTCTCTTGATCCAATCTGATCATTTTGCGCGTGACTGTAAAATTTTCCTTGCCTTGGACTACCAACTACATTTTCTCATCTCCTTCTTTCTGCACAGGGGGTCACTGTGTCTTTTCCTGTTGCTGCATTGTGGCCTATGGTCTTGCTTGACTCCGTAATTTTTGGAGATTTTAATGGACTTATATGAGCTTGGTCATGATTTCGTTACGTTGCACCTCTACAATGCAGGCCACTTCTTTCCCCCTATATTGGACCTTATTTGGGACTAAATCTTCATCATCCTTTGTCAAGGTGATGACTAGATCTTCTGTGACATACTTTCTTTTCTTCCACGCTTCTTTTTCCTGTGTTAGCTTCTTCATTGTTTGTGAGGGTTGGACCCACTTGTTGTACCATAGACCCTCTCTTATTTAGCATGTGAAGCATCCCCCTTTCCAGTCTAGGGATGGTTTCTTGTCCTTGTTGTTGTTTTTGTTCTTTGATCCAGGTAGATATTGGTGGCCACCCACGTATTCCAATTGGCTCCTCTTGACAATTTTTAGTTCAACATGTTCTTCTGTACTTATTTTTTATTGTGGGTTATACACTTATGGGGATGTATGAAGCCCTACATATATTCTTGGTGGATACTGGTGGCCTCCCACCTAATCCAACTGGCTTATTTTGCATGTTTTCATGTTAGCACATCTTTTTGTAGTTCCGGGGTCGTTTTGGGGCCCTAAACAATATTTTTTTGGCTCGCCACATTCAAACTATAGACATAGTAAGCATTTGATGAAGTAATGCATATTTCTCAAAAATACCTTTCCAACGGGATATCACGTGCCTAAAATGGAGGTCGTATGCAAAAGTTACAACCTCGGGAAGTTGAGGTACCAACTTACCCATAGGGGACCACATAACTTTTGGTGTTTCATATCCTAGGGTTAGGTTTTTGGATGTCTAGGATTTTGGAATTCATGAGTAATGTTAAAAAGGCCTCTAGAGATTCATTGTAATCATTCTACTTAGATGGATGTGTGTAGTAGCCACATCGCTTCTCAGAGATAACTACCACCATTAGAGCAAGTGTTTCAGTTCTGCAGTTTTAAAGTTTTATCCTATTTCATTTATTCAATAGAAGATATTGTTCATTGGATATCTGTGTTTTTCTTCATATATATGTGTTTATTGTATTTAGTATGTTAATTAGTTCATTCCGCACCTAAATCCAGATCAATGGTATCAGAACGATATGCTCTTCATTTATTTTTCTTTGTGCATGTCCCCGACAAGATTTGGGTGTGAGAAGTTGGGACTCAAACCAATTGAGTCATTGGAAGATTGATCACGCTGAGCCCAACAACAACCCATGGGGGATGAAAATAAATATGATGGAGCAGGAGATCCTTTTAAAGTGTTGCTTAAGGAATCCCTTGTGCGACAAAGGAATGAAATGATGGAAAACTTTCCGTAGATCCTTCGGCAACTGCCCACAGGAGAAGCATCTTAAACAAGAGGCCATACAACCCCCATCAAGGTCCAGGTAAATTTTGAAATTCCATTATTTGAAGGACTGACATATGCAGATGCTATAGATAAATGGTTTAATATTCTCGAAGGGTATTTTTTGGTCCACAATTTTTTCGATATGGAAAAGATTACTTTTTCACTCCTCAAGGTCGTCCACCCTGTTAAGGACTTGTGGGATACTTACTTTGAGCAAAGGGCCATAGAGGAATCTTCAATATTTGTGTTTTCCACTACATGGGATTCCTTTTGGGATGCCATTAAAGAACAATACTATCCTATTGGAAGCTATGAGGACTAGTACACCAGATGGACCACCCTGCTTCAGGAAAGGGACCCGACAGTACCATATTTCACCAAAATTTTCCATACCTTGTGCACCAAATTGGGTATCAAATACTCTGAGCAAAATTTGGTGCTCAAATACCCTAGTGTTTTGCATAGATACATTCAAACAGAAATAGAGTTTCTAGACATCACCTCATTGGGTACGACTTATAGATATGTTGTTAAGATCTAGAAAAAATTTAAGAAAAAGAGGCGAGAGTTTGGATCTTCAAACTCCTCACAGTCGAAGAAGGGAAAATGAGGCCCCAAACCACAAAGCAAGGGATAGAGAAAATATGTCCACTCTTAGGACAACCAGTCCAAGATACAACACAATAAGTCCAATGAGAAGATGAAGAAGGACATGGGAAATGGTGTGAATACCATAAAATACCTTGGCACAACACTGAATAATGTCGCTCCAAGCACTCAATCGTGGACGACTTGAAGGCTTCGGATTCAGATGTCGGTTTTGACTCCAAATCAAATCTAGAAGGAGGGAATCATATTATCGATGCTGAACACAGTTCCATTGTCGCTACCACCAAATTCCAGCCAACTGACCCAGAAGAACCAAAGGAAGGGGAATGCCTCTTTCACTCAAAAATGTGGGTAAAGGGGGCTCCACTTCATTTCATTGTTGATAGCGGCAGTCCAAATAACTTGATCTCAGTTGAGGTCATCAAGCAACTAGACCTTTCAAAGACAACACACCCAAAACCCTGCACCATTGGTTGGATTTTCCAAGGAAGAGATCTTTGTTTCAGCTAACAATGTCGTCTGCCCTACAACATCAAGCCTTTCAAAGATGAGGTATTGTGTGATATTTATCCCCTTGAAGTTTGTGATGTTCTTTTAGGAAAACAATATTTGTGGAAGCATCATGCTATGTATGAGTCTAGACCCCGTAGTGTTATTATTAATTTGGGTAGACAATTGTACAGGATACTAGAGGTAGCGTTGCCTACCACTATTTCCTTAATCTCTACTAAGAAATGAAGTAAGGTCATTTCTCAGATTGGGAAGTTCATATTCTTTGTGATTCATGTTCATAGCAAGAAGAAGGTCATCTCCACATCTGTGACCTCTACACAGAGCCTCTCTTTGTAGCATAAGCAAGTGGATGAGATCGTGGAAGAGTACATAGACATCTTCTCCTCACCCACCGGGGTACCGACACACTGGCAAGTCAAGAATCCAATTGATCTAACCCTCGATGCCCCTCTTCCTAATGGACCAGCCTATCATCACTCACTCATGTAAAATGAAGAAATAAAGTGTCAGATACAAGATCTTATTCAAAAGGGGCACATCAGACCCAACTCCTCCCCTTTCAAAAGCCCGATTGTACTGGTGTAGAAGAAGGAAGGTACTTGGTGACTCTGTAGTGATTATAGAGGATTAAACAAAATTACGGTCAGGAACCGATACTCAATTCCCAGGATTGATGACCTTATTGAATAACTCAAGGGGGAAAATTTATTCAAAAATATTGACCTAAAGTCTGGCTACCACCAGGTTCCCATCAAACAACCTGATGTATGGAAGACAAATTTCAAATCTAAAGAAGGTCTCTTCGAATGGTTGGTCATTCCCTTTGGATTAAAAAATCCACCAGCCACTTTCATGAGGTTGATGGATGATGTATTGAGACACTTCACCAATTCTTTTGTGGTGGTATATTTGGATGACATCCTAATCTTCAACAGAACTTGGGAGGAGCACATGCGACATATTCAACACATTTTGAGCACTCTGCGGAAGCACAAGCTATATACCAACTTGAAAAAATTCTCCTTTTGCATGAACAAGGTGAAATACTTGGGATACATTGTTGATGAGCATGGGGTACATGTTGATCTAGCTAATATCCAAGTCATTTGTGATTGGCCATCCCTGACCACACTAACCGAGATTCATAACTTCTTGGTATTGGACAACTTCTACCGATAGTTCGTGTTGGGATTCTCTCATATTGCATGGGCCCTCAGCCAAGTGACCAAGGGATATGGAAGGGAAAGTTCATGTGGGGGAAGGAACAACAATGAGTATTTGATTATTTGAAGCATCACTTATGCTCAAATCCAGTACTCTCCTTTCCCGATATGCAACAACCACTCAAGATTGAGACTGATGCATCTGACTATGTTGTAGGCATAGTTCTCACTCAACATGATCATCCGGTGGCATACCATAGTGAGACACTCTCAGATACAGTCCAAAAATACCCCACCTATGACAAGGAAATTTATTCCATTATACAAGCCCATCATCAATGGAAACATTACATTTTCGGAAAGGAGACAATCATCCACATTGATCACAAGCCTTTGTAGTTCATACATACACAAGGGAAGTTGCAGAACGACCGCCATCAGAAGTGGTCCACCTACTTGCAAAATTTCCATCTCAACATCAAGTATAATATAGGGAGCACAAATCATGTTGTTGACTACCTTAGTCGACCTCTGTGGTTGCACTCACCATTGTGCTCCATTCCTATGGACATGAGGCATCTGAGTAGCCCCAACTTTATCAGTAAGATCCAAGCTTCGCCACCACCTATCAACTCTTGGGTACAGGTGTGAATGTCACTGATTTTCACATTCAGGATGGATTGTTATGCCATCTGGGCCATCTCTGCATTCCTGCAAGCGAGCGTGAAAAGCTGATTTGGGAAGCCCACTACAGTCTGATGCAGGACATTTTGGCATGGGTAAAATTGTGTCCATTCTACATCAACATTTTTATTGGCCAAAACTTCGAAAGGACATCATCAAGTACATTAGATTCCACACTGCATGTTCCATTGCTAAGAAAACCATCAATAATAAAGGATTATACACCCATATTCCTACCCCCGAGAAGCCTTGGGAATCCATCTCGATGGATTACATTTCCAGCCTTCTGTCCACCAAGCAAGGCAATGATTGTGTATTTGTGGTCTTTGATCGATTTTCGAAGATGGTCATCTTCATAACATGCAAGAAGAACATCATAGTGACATATATTGGCAAGATATTCTTTGAATGAGTGTGGGTCTATTTTGGGATACCACAGACCATCATCTTCAAGCGAGACAACAGGTTCCTCATCACATTTGGGTCAAGTCTCTGGTCACTGTTGGACACCAAGCTCACTAAATCCACTGCTTTCCACCCCCAAACAGATGACCAAACAAAGGTCCTCAATCAGATGATAATGCACATCCTGTGCATGTACAACTCTAATAATTCACGTACATGGGACGAGAGTCTCCCTTATGTTCAACATAGTTACAACAGAGCTCTCCATAGCTCCACTAGCCATAGCCCATTTCAGGTGGGGCTGGGATTCCTGTTGGGCCCTTCATTTTTTGGGATAAGGAATTGCACAAGTTTTGGCCTAGTATGAGTTGTGCAAGCTTCAGAAGAAGCTGGATAGAAAAGAAAGGAGAAGCAACATAAATCAGTTGCAAAAAGGACAACGCAACACCAGCAAAGCAAAAGTGGTTTCAATAGAACAAGAAAGTGTGTTGATATAGAAGACACAACGTAGCTTATATATAGGGTTGAATATGACTATAAAAGGTTGTTGTCAGTTGGGTCAAGTCGGGTTCTGAGTCTGTAATGTAATCTGTACACCATTTTGAGATTTAGAGCTCTGCGACCTGAGTCTAGAGACATGAGTCTGTAACTGAGAACTATTGCATATCTCTGAGTTTGTAAATGAAGAAAGAACTGAAGATAATATGAAGAAGGATCTAAATTTTCAAAATATGTTGTGTCTTTCTATGTTTTACTTATGCATTACAGTACTTATTTATGGTTCATGAGTTCCACATGATGTCTCTGTGTTTAAATTATTGTTTGCAACATAAGTAGTTCCAATTCTTGCACACATGAGTTCATATCTGTTCTGTATTTATATGCCTTGCACAAGATCAGGATGAATCTTGAAGGTTCTGTGAATCCTCCTAAGTATTTTCCTTGCCCTTCCCTATCCATTTGTCTCAACAATGCTTCGGTTCATAATTATTCTCTTTGGAGGAGATGAAAATGCCAACGCTCTAGACTACTCGGTACCCTTTTGTTGGTAACCTAAGAATGACCCTAGTCTGATCAAAATTGCGCCAACAAAATGGTTCCATTGCCGTGATCTGCGTCAAAAGGGAACCTATAGGGAGAATGCCCACTGGATACATTGTCAATGGCCGAATTCTGTGCCAATGGTGCTATATTCAACTGGTGTAGTTGCATGTTGGAGGATCTGCTTGTGGCTTGTGTGGAAGCCTAGGAGAAGGGTGTTATTGGATAAATTGATAGGTGCGGACACTAACTGATCTCCCTAGATCCACCTAGATCTAGAACAAAACACACCAGAACATGACACTTTCCTTAAGTTTTAGATACTGAATTTACTAACTAAAGAGGGATAGGTGACATACCATTTAAACACTGCTTCCTCTCGCCATCACCATCCTAGATCCATTCCAACGCTCATACAATGATGAACCTGCAAAAGAACGCAACCAACCAAAGTGATAGTAATAACATAAACTCAATATAAACCTATGTATGTGATCGAGGAATCATACAATAAAACACAACAAGATTTATAGGAAAGAATCATATTATTGTATCATATTAAATGTGAAAGAGAGATTACAACCATGGCCTTGATGTCATAAGGTCCCTTTCAACTTTCCTTCATTCCCCACACACTTCCAATCCAAGAATTCTGAGATCATAGATATGATAATATTCACAATCTATCTTGACAAAATGGCTCATCTAGCCAAGCTAACAATCTCCAAAGCTCAATCCAATCCAAGCTCCAAAATCAAAATCTCCAAAATCCAAAGCTAACCTTCTCCATGAGAGATCCTCTCCTTTTATAAGTTGAAGAGGATAAGGTGAGGAGGTTAGGATGATCCCACTAAATCATGAAAGCGAGTAAGATCCAAACCATTCGGATGCCACCTCACCATGGAAGTTTCTCCTTCTAGAAGCATCGAGAAGATGCTCGTTTTTCCCACGTATGAGAATTATCGCACCCTGCTTATAGAGAAACCTGTGAACCTCTCACAACCCAGCTATGGTGCAGCCTGCGAGAATCAGGCATTCTTGTACCCTAGCCATAGTGCAGCATGTGAAAATAATCTTTAATAGGGTTTTTACAAAGGGAAATGCAACTTCTTTTCTCAGGAAAAGTTCTTCTCCCTTCTTTCTTCAGGAACTCAAGCCACTGACCCCTATGAAGACTACAGACAGGTTTACATCATTAACGGCCATAGGGATGACAAAAATAATGTGTAACAAAGGGAGGCACCTTCACATATGACTACCTGTTGATGGAGTTCACAATGTTCAAGTGGACGCCACTCGCTGAAAGACCATTGGTGCTAGCAGACAAGGGGCACATGGAAAATATGTTTGAGCCATGGCACTCCAGGGCTGTCTTAGAGAACACAACCTTCAACAACTTGACGTTCTCCAAATGGTACAACACACTGGTTGACGCAACACAGAGGTTGTGCATTCCACAGGAGCTTCTCAACTACAATACGAGGAACATTTATTTCAACATGAACCTGTAATGCCCCATATTTTGACCTTAGGTAGTTAGAACATTGTTGTTTAACTAATCTTGATAATTCAAAGTTTAGCATTTGTTTGGAGTCAGTTAGACTTTGTTAGACATTGAGATGTGTACCTCTAGGCCTATTTGTATGTT
>ML783246.1:287651-327509 GCA_009831015.1 Picea engelmannii | reverse complement strand
TTCATCATGTTATTAAATTTATCATTGAGCAAATGTAGAATAATTGTGTAAATGAAAATGGAATTATGCTAAAACGAAGTTGTTATTGTGTATGTATTTAATAAATGATTATTTGCTTAGCATCTTGTACTTGGGTGCTACAGAACCGACATCATATGTTTGTATGGATAAGGTATGCTAATAGTGAATAATTCCACTCGAGAATGATGCCATTCTACCTGGACAAGGAGGATTTTGATAAAGAGCTAATGTCGTGGCTAGGAGTTAAACACAACTTGCAAAAGTCAGGGATGCATTATATATTTCCTGCAGAACTACTGAAGAAGAAAGGAAAAGAAGTAAGGGTAGGATCAAGGATAGGACCAGAGGCCCAAAATAAGGAAGCTTAGGCACAGTCAAACTCTGAGGAGGAAGACAATATGTAACCATTGGAGTGTAAGAAAAGGATGTTGTTGATCTTCCCGCCGCTTCTAGATAAAGTTGTGTTGAAAGGAAAGGATGTTAACGAGATCCCAAGTGCTATGTTCAACATAGAACCAGTGGAAAAGAAACTCAGAACTGGGGTATCTCCGACTAAAGTATTAAATCCCCAACCCATTTTAGTTTCCATCCCCCATACTTGCTCAACGGTCAGAGAAACCCTTGTCATACATATCCAGGATGACCCTGAGCCTGACAATGCTCCATCCACCATCATCACTGAAAACCCTCCATCACCACCACAACCCCAGTCACCACCCCCAGAAACCACGAGCCCACCTCAAACCACTGGTCCAAAGCTGATGCAACTTGATCCCCCAGAGAAAGCAGAGTGAGAACTCCCAGAAAAAAACCCAGGAGTTTCCTGATCCGAGACCAGAAGTTTTTGGTCCAAGCCCAGAAGTACTAGAGCAAATTCTATAGCTGACTGGTCCAAACTCAGACACCCAGGACCAGTAGATTGTGCCTTTTGTGCCGAAAAAAGACACCCAAATGGTGGAGGAGTCATAAGATCAAAGTACCCAGCACATCCCCTCAATGACCAAGGTTGAGGGTCATCAGAGAAGCACAACACAGGGAGCCGATGCAAGTAAAGGGGAGGAGATACTAGAGGTTCATAAGGAACCCAAGTCAACTTCTAGGAAGAGCGCGGCATCTGCATAGGCATAGATGGAGATGGTTCTATAGAAACCTTAGCAGTGTGCATAGTTGCTACAACTCTTCCTGGCCATAACAAAGGTTTTGACACTCTTTCCCTCGGCGCTAAGGTTGAGGCTTGCCCTAGGCCCATCAACAGAGGAGGAGAATTCAACGGCCAGTGGAATTACGCTGCAGACTCAAGCACTACTGGAACAGGGTAAGACCCAGGGTTCAGCTCTAACAGTGAACCAACAAGCCATAACTACTATCTCTTTCAGCAACACCTGTGAAGCAGATGTAGTCTCACCCGAAGTAGCTATAGGGGGTTGTAGGACACAGGTGTCTACAACCAGAGGAAATGCAAAGTGGATTCACAACAACAACACATAGTCACCTAGTTATTCTTTATCTTCCTTAAACCTACTGCGCAAGTTATATTTCATATCTAATACAATATCACAATAGCAGCATATCAAATGACAGAGAACACAACATCAATCATACATAACAAAATTTATACGTGGTTCACCCTATCCCTAGGGATATGTCCATAGAATTGTGCTTTATGATATATTAAGATGGAAGCATACAGTTCTTATCTACGCTCTTAGCTAGTAGATCTTCTCTTTTTCTCTCTCTTTCACTCCCCTCCCTGTGCACCCAGCTGCAGGGTTGATCTTTTCACCCAGCTGAAGATCCTACAATACCAGAAGGATCTCGCACTCAACACTTCTCTCTCACATAGTAGTACTCACTCAATCACACAATAAAAATTAACTCTCAACCAACTTAGCACCAACCCATCCCAGGTCCTTTAGACCTTTATTTATACATTACAATAGCTTTCGGACACCCTTAGGTTGGAACCTAAGTGTCAAAATCCTAGATACCAAAACCCTAGGTGTCTAAAACCCTAGGTCAACTTGATCATCGTTTTCATGGCTTCGCCAACCTGTCTTTCCTTCCTTCATGCACGGTGCTCCAAAGAATATATTAACATCTTGTTTCATTTGCTGAGTTGTCCATGATCCCTCTTCCTTTATGATTTGTCATCCTCAATCTCCTAGTCCAATGGATTTCTTTCTCTTACTTCGCTCCGTCTTTTCTGCTCTTTTTCTCACTTCGACCCAATATTAGTCACTATGTCTTCTGTGCAGTTCATGCTTTGCCTTTTCTCCCTTAATATTCACTTTCTTCCATAACCAAGGGACAACAAGCCCCTAACACTCACCTGTGACTCGTCCCGAGGCACTTCAGGTCTGAAATTTCTGTTTCATTTCGACTTCAGACTGCGTAGGGAAGCCTGTGCTTTTCGCTCTGTCCTTCCCTTCTATGTGAAAATTGTCTTTTCTGTGTCTGGTACCCAGTTTCAACTGCACTTGGTACCTAGACCCTTTTCCTTATTCTTTTACTAAGAGTTGCGAGGTAGTTGGTTGTCATAATACAATTTCAACTAGCTTCCATTCACCAAACCTTCCTTCCATTCTCCAATCAAAGTCTTCAATTGCACAACTCCTCCTTCTATAATATAGGAAACCTCATATGGCCCAAGCCAATGCGTCCTAAACTTCCATGGATGCCTCGTGAACTTACTATCATATACCAATACCATATCTCCTTGCTTGAAAGATTTCTTCTTGATGTGTATGTCATGGTAGGCCTTTTCTCTTTCTTTCTGAACTTGCTGGTGAAATCTTGCAATAAATCTGTCTTCTTCTAGTTTGACCAACTACACAAGCCTATCTTGCACAATGTTAGTGTCATCCATATCTATAAAGGCTGCAATTGTCAGAATAGGAACCAAATATTCCATGGGTACAACTGCTTCTAGAACATAGACCAATTTAAAGGGGGCATGCATGGTTAGTTTCTTGCAAGTGATTCTATAGGCCCATAATACTGCTGGTACTCTTGAATCCCAGTCATCCCTATTCACGTTGCATATCCTTGTCAATGCTATCTCTAAGATCTTATTGAATGCTTCAACTATCCCATTTTATTGTGGATGATAGGGTGTTCTCTTCTGATGGTGAACTTCAAATTATTGAGTCAAGGATTCAATAGTATTGTTAATAAAATGTGTGCCTTGATCGCTCATAAGGAATTTTGGGCATCCAAACCTGGTTATGATATCATCAAATATGAAGTGCGCAGTTGTAGTTGCACTACAGTCCTTAACTACTCTTTCTTCTTCCCATATGGTCAAATACTTCGTCGCATTGATTATGTATCTAGCTCCTGTGCACTTTCCTGGTGGGTTGATAGGTCCTGGGATGTCAATGGTCCATTTCTCAAATTTCTGAAAGGTCAGTTAAGGTACTAAAGGAATCTCATCTCTTCTGGACGGTTTCCCAACTCTTTGTAATACATCACAGTCCTTATAGTATTCCTTAGCATCTTTGTGTAGAGTAGGCTACCAAAGGCCATCCCTAAGAATATTCTGCGCTGTTTCTTTCCCTGCGTAGTGTCCTCATGTGATGCCTTCATGTGATTTTGTGAGGAAAAATGCTCTCTCTGCTTCCATAACACACCTCCTCAATATCTCATTAGGTTTCATCTTGTATAGTTGTCCATCTATAAGTGAAAAATTTGCAGTGTGCACTACCAACTGTTTCTTTTGAATAATTGTATAGTCACTAGGTGCCAGTCTTATTGATAGGAACTACACTATCTCCATGAAGTGATCATCAAACTTCCTGACGACCAACAACTGTGCATCTGGTAGTGTATCCTCCAAACTAGTAGGCTCTTCTCCATGTTCCAACCTCGACAAGTGGTCAGGACCTTTGTTCATTCTTCTTGGCTTAACCACAATATCAAAATCATATTCCTGAAATAGAAGAAGCCATCTACATATTATTCCCCCCAACACTGGCTTATTGACTAGGTATTTAAGCGCAGAATGATCAGTGAACATCTTAAAATTTCCTCCCAACAAGTAGTGGCAAAACTTCTGCAGCGCATACACCATGGCTAATCCTTCTTGCTCAGTGGTGGTGTAATTAATCTCAGTTGTTGATAACTTCTTTCTAGAAAAGGATAACAGGTGGTCAATGCCTCCAAATCCCGGTTGTGCTATCACTGCTCCTAATGTGATAGAATATGCATCGACATGCACGTGAAATTCCTTACTCCAATCTGTGAAAACTAGAATGGGCATAGTAACCATTTTCTGTTTCAGTGTGTCGAAGCTCTACTGGCATTCTTCTGTCCAATGAAACTAACAGTCTTTCTCTAAAAGATTATACATGGGTGATGTGATTTGTGCATAGTCCTTAATGAACTTCCTGTAGTATCTAGTATGTCCCAGTGCAGTGCGCAGTTGTTTGACTGAAGTAGGAGGGGGTAGATCGACTATAATGGAAATATTGGATGGATCTACCAACAATCCCTGCTTACACACAATATGGCCCAACAACACTCCGAAGGGTGAAAAGAAGATTCACTTCTTTAGGTTCAAGTCAAAATTATACTGCCTACACTTATCCAACATTAGTCTTAAACATTCAATATGATTTTGAAAAATGTTGAAAATAGTCTAGTCATCAAAATATGCTTCCAGGAATTTATGTAAAAACTCCTTAAATGCTTTGACCACCAACCTGGGAAAGATGGTTGGTGCATTCTTCAATCCAAATGGAATCACTGTATACTGGTAGGATCCCCATTCTATTCCAAATGTGGTCTTATGGCGATCTTCCTTGGCAATCCGGATCTGATGGTATCCTGAAAATCCATCTATAAAAAAATATACCTCTTGTCCTCCTACATTGTCTAACACTTATTCCATGAATGGCATAGGGAATGGGTCATGCAAACAAGCATCATTCAGCTTCCTAAGATCTACATTGATCCTGATTTCTCCTGTCTTCTTGTCTTGTACTACCATAGGGCTAATTCATTTTGATTCTTCAATAGGTTCTATGATTCCTGCCTCCAACATTATGTCTAGTTCAATCTTCACTTTCTCTTTATATTTAGGGTTCAATCTGTAGGGTCTCTGTTTAACTGGCCTTGCATATGGTTTCAAAGGGATCTTTATCTCTCCCATGGGCCCTTTAATTCCCTTCATATCAGTGAACTTGGTTGGAAACAAGTCCTGATACTCAGGTAGTAATTCTGTGATCTTGTCAATGGTGGCAACATCCCAATAATCTCCAACATTTGCAATTTTTGGTTTTTGTTATGTTCCAATGTTGATTTTATTTTATTTTAATTGGTTGTCCAACAAAAGGTAGTTCGACTCCTGGTCCTTCTACATCTCTTTGGCCTTTTGTTTATGCGATGTTCACATTCTTGTTTATCCTGTTGTCTGGCTGTTAATTTGTATTTGTTTTCTAGTTCATATGCACAGTCTTCTTCTCTGATGGGTTCTGTGTATCTCTGACCTTCATAGGGATCCAAAGGTGCAATGACCCTAAGGTCATCTCCTTCAAAATTCATTCTTATTTTATTTAAATTAACCACAATGGAATTATTGAAAGCCTAATCTATTCCTAACAACACAGGGTAGGGACAACTATCATCGAGTATCTCAATCACCTCGAAGTCTGCAAATGTCCTTACTCTTTCAATGTCCATAGGGACATGCTATAGTCTTCCAAAGGGGATTTAAACTTTCTGATTAGCCATCCTAAGTCTTATAGGGGAATATATCAACTTAGTTTTTCCCATCAGTGCCCAGGTTTGCTTCGTCATGACATTGACCTCCGACCCTAAGTCGAGGACCACATAGTCTATATCGTACTCTCCAATCTGAGAATTAAGGTGTAGTTCTTTATTTTTCCTTCTCTTATTGGATACTTGATGTACTGCTTTATTCAGTAAAGGATCGACCCTTCCTATCTCATACTGTCAGACCAAATTTTGTAGTTCTTGTATGGATTTTTCATCTTTAATAAACTCAATAAACGTATACAAGAAACTGACAAGTTTACTCACCTATTTTCCATCTTCGGGAGAAGCTGATTGATCAAATGTGAAAGGCATTCCACATTCTGTTACTTCTATTCGAAAATTTGATGAAGAAACTTGATCTCTCCTGAATTCCTTTCTTTCTTCCTCAAATATTTGCTTCTCTTTCCTTGGATCAAACTCTCGTGTCTTCTCTGCAACTTTTCATACTCCTGATTCTTCTAGTCTTTCCTTGGATCACTCTGTCTTCTACTATAATAGCACCTCCTCTAGTGATAACAATGACTTTGGGATCTTCTCCACGAGGTTCTTCTTTGATTAGTTGTATTTGTTGGTTTCCTCCTCGTTTCTCCTAAAGCTTAGCCAACAATGATGGACATTCCTTGATAACATGCTCAAATGAGTTGCAGTAGCTACAAGTGGTACAAGGGTTATGACAGTCCCTTGCCAAGTGTCCTGGATATGCGTAGTTATAACAGATTATCTGTCCTCGACCTCGACCCATACCTCCTCCTCTTCCTCTTCCTCAGAATCCACCATGAGGGTTGAAGTTTCCTCTCCTAGGGGAATTATATTGCACAGTGCTTCCTTCTTGCTGTACTTCACCTTGAATTTTGTATATATCCCTTGAAATTTCATGCATGAGATCGTAAGCCCTACAATCCATGTCATCGTGTCCTATTGACTTACAGAATGTGTAATACAGATTTGTGGGTGTCTGAACATATTTTTGCAGATAGTAACATTCACCAGGGCGATGTCAATTTCTACATACCTCGCACCAGGGTAGAGTAAGTTTCTTCAAAGAAATTAGAGCTCCAGAGGTCAAGTATTCATGAAATAGGGGACAATTCTCCTTGTCATGGACTTTTTATTTTCATCTGATACACCAAATGTCTTCTCTTTTATCTTTTCCCTTGTCTTTATTCATATCTTCAACCTGTAGTGATAAGCTAGTTAGCTGACTCAAGATTTGACTCATACCTGAGCTAGATTCTCCCATTAGGGTTGATTCTAATTTCATGGCGATATCTAATGCCTCAACCTACGAAGTAATATTTTTTTGCATCAGAGGAACTTTGATGTGTGGCAAGAGGGCAGTAATGAACCATTCCTTGTTCTACTTGTCTGGGATCTAAAAACTCAAATGGCCTGTCAAGGTCTTAAATATATGATCAAAATCTCACATAGGTTCAACTGTTCTCTTCTTGATTTCTTTTAGTTCTTTAATGCACTGCGACTCTGACTTAGTTTTATTGTATTCGACAATTAGCGTAGTCTTAATGGCATTCAACGATTTAGGTGTAGCTCCTTGGACGGATTTCATGTACCAGCTCAATGCACAATCTCTTAGGGTAGTGTTGAACTAAGCTCATTTGACAGCTTCGTCAGTGATATTATTAATACTCCACACAACTTCACATAGAAACCAGTGTTGAACAGGATCTTCAGTTCCATCTCCTCTAAAGGTGGGTAACCTCATCTCATCTGCCAGATATATTCCTAGGTTTCCTGATTGAGTATGTGGTGGACTTCTAGTGACAGTACTTTGAGCATTCTGATGACTTAGGTTACTCTGGTTACTTAACATTGCTAAAGAAACATGAGGAATAATAGTACTTACTTCAACAGTCGGCGCAGTTCTTGAAGTTTTTGGCTCTTCTTGATGAGGTTCCTTTGTCCTAGCGGATTTTGAATTCTCTTTGTCTGTCAGATATGCCTCTTCTCCACTGCAGAACCCTTCATCTTCGTAGTTCTACTTAAATAGGTTCACAAGATGAAATTCTCTGAACACTCTCCCACTGCGCGTATGTCTAGCCTCTGTGTCTCCGTCGTTGTCTAAATTTTTGAACATTAGCTCTTTCGATCTGACCAATTACTGTATCTTCAATATTTTCTTCTCATGCAATAAATATTTATCTTCAACTTCATAAAATATAAAAAAATTCCTCTAGGTCCCTCAAAGAAATATCTCTCTTCTTGGCTATACGATTCCACTCTATCAACAACAAATTCAGTGATATACACTCCAATGGTACTATCAAACTAGTGATATACTGCTCTTGACATGACGTTGTCAACTCTCTTGACCTTCTTGATCAACACCGACGTCCAAACCACAGGTGGTTTGAGTTTGACTTCGAACTGGGTATTTGCTACCTAGCTAGCCACTCATATAGCTCCCAATGGATTCCTCCAAAGAAAATCTCGTGTATATCAGTAAAGATATATCTTCCCAACCAATCCTCTGTACCAAGACTGGGGTTCTTATTCTG
This sequence comes from Picea engelmannii, assembly GCA_009831015.1. Classification (NCBI taxonomy): domain Eukaryota; kingdom Viridiplantae; phylum Streptophyta; class Pinopsida; order Pinales; family Pinaceae; genus Picea; species Picea engelmannii. The sequence continues at coordinate 319,200 of ML783246.1, read as the reverse complement.
GGGTTCAACGAAGTCCTTTTATTGATCTTCTATCCACTTATGAATCTTTTTGTTCGATGGAAACCACCTTGAAATTCCCTCAAGAAGATTCTGGTCTCAGCAACGAAACCATTTGTTGGGACAAGAGTAGACCCAGGGTTCAAATCTAACATCACACCAACAAGCCCTAACTACTGGCCTTTTCGGCAACACCTGCAAAGAAAATGTAGTCTCACCTGAAGTAGCTATAGGGGGTTGTAGGACACAGGTGTCTACAACCAGAGGAAATGCAAAGTGGATTCATAGAAACAACACACAGTCACCTAGTTATTCTTTATCTTCCTTAAACCTACTGCACAAGTTATATTCCAGATCTAATACAATATCACAATAGAAACATATCAAATGACAAAGAACATAACATAAATCATACATAACACAAGATATACGTGGTTCACCCTATCCCTAGGGATATGTCCAAAGAACTATTCTTTATGATATATTAAGATGGAAGCATACAATTCTTATATGGGCTCTTAGATAAAATATCTTCTCTTTTTCTCTCTCTTTCTCTCCCCTCCCTGCGCACCCATCTGCAGGGTCGAAATTCGCACCCAGCTGAAGATCCTACAATACCAGAAGGCTCTCGCACTCAACACTTCTCTCTCACACAGGAGTACTCACTCAATCACACAATAACAATTAACTCACAACCAACTTAGCACCAACCCATCCCAGGTCCTTTAGACCTTTATTTATACATTACAATAGCTCTCAGACACCCTTAGGTTGAAACCTAAGTGTAAAAACCCTAGATACCAAAACCCTAGGTGTTTAAAACCCTAGGTCAACATGACCCACATTTTCAGGGCTTCACCAGCCTGTCTTTCCTTCCTTCACGCGTGGTGCTCCAAAGCATCTGTTGACATCTTCTTTAGCTTGTTGAGTTTTCCACGATCCCTATTCCTTTCTAATCTGTCATCCTCAATATCCTAGTCCAATGGATTTCTTTCTCTTACTTCACTCCATCTTTTCTTCTCTTTTGCTCACATTGACCCAGTATCAGTCACTGTGTCTTTCACGCAGTTCACATTTTTCCTTTTCTCCCTTAATCTTCACTTGCTTCCATAACCAAGGGCCAATAAGCACCCATAGATGCAACTCCTTCATCTGATGAAATTGCACAGTGGCCAGTGACACACTTGGTTAGAATGATTAGAGCATCCACTAATCAAATAGAGCAGATTCTCAAGTAGGCCGAGAGGTCTGCCAAGCACGCAAGGGAGGAAGAACTCCTTGCGTATGCATGAAAGACACAAGAAGCACATTCAAATATCCAGGTCGAGTATAGATTGGAAAGAGTGCAGGAAAAACTTGTTGAAGCCTGGTCAAAAATTCAGAAGGTCACACCCCAACTGCCCGAAGCCAGGGATGCAGGAGAGTCGGAGCATCAGATTGAGTTTCTCCAAGGAGAATGGACACAACCGACCATTTGTGCTGAGCATCTGGAAGAGAAGTTGTGGAAAATTCAACAAGAAGAGGAACAACAACCTTGAAAGTTGCAAGAGAAGATGGAAAAGTTAGTGCTAGAAGGCAACAATGCCCAAGAAACACTACATAAGCGCATAATTGAGTGCACAAGGATATTTAGGGAAGTCAACAATTGGATGGGAATCATCACTAGATGAAACCAAACTTTGGAGGATGTGCACACCAAAATATAGGTGTTGAATGAAGAAGTTGTGGCCATTATGGATCTGCTAGAGGAACAACAAAAGTTCGATCAGATCCAACAGTCGGACAATGAACTGAATTCCCTCTTTGAGGCACAATCCATAACAAAGAAGGAGTTTCGTGACTTCCAACTTGTCATTCAGATAGTGTACATGCAGATGCATCAATTTTATGCAAAAAAAAATTCTGAGTGGAACTCATTGGTTGCATCCAAGCCAAAGGGATGTATTATAGAGGCGACCAAACAATTTGTAGCAGAGGCATCACTCCTTGCCAGGAAGTGGTAGGATAATGTTGAAATATTTCAAGGAGTGAGGAAGAAGGCATTGGAGTTGGTCCCAGAGTTGGGCCCTTCATTTGAAGAGTCAAAAGAAGAGGAAGCACAAACAAAAGAGAAAAATAAAGAGGAAAGGGAGGACAAGGGAAAACAACAATTGCTCCTGGAAGCTACGAAAGAGCCAAGTACTTGACTCGAGGGAGAGTCAAGGTTTGTGGTTGGAGCCTGTTGGGCCCTTCATTTTTTGGGATAAGTAATTGCACAAGTTTTGGCCTAGTATGGGTTGCACAAGCTTCAGAAGAAGCTAGACAACAAAGCAAGGAGAAGCAACAAAAATCAGTTGCGAAAAGAAAAATGCAACGACAACAAAGAAAAAGTGGTTGCAACAGAACAAGAAAGCATGCAAGTCAAGACAAAAGACACAAACTAGCTTATATATAGGGTTGAATAAGATTGTAAAAGGTTGTTTTCAGTTGGGTCAAGTCGGGTTCTGAGTCTGTAATGTAATCTGTACACCATTTTGAGAGTTACAACTCTGTGACCTGAGTCCACAGCCAGGAGTATGTAACAAAGCACTACTTCATATCTCTGAGTTTGTAAATGAAGAAAGAATTGAAGATAATATGAAGAAGGATCTAAATTTTCAAAATATGTTGTGCCTTTCTATGTTTTAATTATGCATTACAGTGCTTCTTTATGGTTCACGAGTTCCACATGATGTCTTTGTGTTTAAATGCTTGTTCATAACATAACTAGTTCCAATTCTTTCATGTGTGAGTTCATATATGTTCTGTAGTTATATGTATTGTGCAGATCAGGATGAATCTTCATGAAGGTTCCATGAATCCTCCTAATTATTTTCCCTTCCCTTCCCTATCCATTTGTTTCAGTAGTGCTTCGGGTGAGACTTCTTCTCTTCGGAGGAGATGAAAATTCTAGCACTCTAGACTACTTGGTACCCTTTTGTTTGAAACCTGAGAAGGACCTTGGTCTGATCAAAATTGCACCAACAATTCCAACCCTTGGGTCCCATTGATGTTGCACTACCTCTTGCAACCACACAGATAGACTCTTCCCATGTTCAGTCTGATACTGACAAAGCCACTAGATTCATTGAGTGGATTCAACACATCTGCCAACATGTCCATGATATTTTGCAAAAAGCCCAAGAAGTGCCATGATCAAAACCGAGTACTGCACAAGTTTTAGGTTGGAGACAAGGTCTGGTTATATTTGCAGAAAGAGCATCTTACAAGGCCCCATCAGAATCTTGGTCCAATTTTCTATCAGCCTTAAACTATCACCAAGGCTATGGGTAGCAATGCTTTTGAGCTCAACACTCCACCCTTCCTTGGCTTGCACCCAGTGTTCAATGTGGACTTCCTTCGGCCATATTTTCCACCATTATTGGACACCTCATAGATCGCAGAATGACTAAAACCAACAGAGGTCAACCCTGACTACGTGGAACATGCATCCACTGATTATATATTGCACACACAGGTCAAGGGCACTCGCCAGCAGAGGATCCAGCTTTATTGGGTTGTCAAGGAAGGGAAACTTCTCCACTAAGGAAAGTGGCTCACCCGAGGCCAAATTTAACAGAATTTTCCTCACCTGATGGGGGAACTGAATGCAATGGAGAAAATTTCTTCCTAAGGGGGGAGGACTGATCCAGGTGGATATTGGTGGCCACCCACCTATTCCAATTGTCTCCTCTTGATAGTTTTTAGTTCAACACATTCTTCTGTACTTCTTTGTAATTGTGGGTTATAAACTTCTGGGACTGTCTGAAGCCCTACACATCTTCCAGGTGGATACTGGTGGCCTCCCACCTAATCCAACTAGCTTATTTGTATGTTTTCATGTCAACACATTTTTCTGTACTTCCAGGGCCATTTTGGGACCCTAAACAATGTTTTTTTGGCTCACCATAGTCAAATTGTAGATAGAATCAGATTTTGATGGCGTACTGTTATCGGACAAATTGGTAGGTGTAGACACTAACAGATCTCCCTAGATCCACCTAGATCTAGAACAAAACATGATAGGACATGACTCTTTCCCTAGGTTGTAATCATTGAATCTACTAATAGGAAGGAATAAGTGACGTACCTTTATATCGCTTCCTTAGGTCTTTGTTGTTCCTGCTTCACTCCGGTGCTCTCGTGAAGTCAAATCCAAGACAACATAAACCAACCAAAGTGAATATAGCCAAGTATATTCAATGTCAACTTATGCATATGATCAAGGATTTACACAATAAAGTAAGAGTGACTTTATGGGAAAGGGACATGCCGCTGTATCATATTAATTAAAAGTAGAAGATACAACCTGATATCCTTGATGTCGCAAGCTTCCTTTCAGTGACCCTTGGTTCCAACACACACACTTGCTCTGTACTTGTATGAAGAAGATCCAATTCCTCTTGATAGACCAAATAGAGTCTTCAAGCTCCTGTCCAAGCAAGGTTCTTCACACAATTCTTTCACCAATTCTTTGTTCAATCTTTCTTAACCTTTTCCATGAGAAACCTTTAAATATATAAGAGAAGGAGAGATGGTTACATGGATGAGGATGATCCCATCAAATCTGAGAAGTCAGTAGAAGGACAACCATGCGAATGCCAACTCATTTTCTAGAAGATTCCCTTCTAGAACCCTCAAGACCTCTTCTCCTTTCCAAGCTTAAAAACAGGTTCACACCCTGTGTATGGAGCAGACTGTGAGAAGTTCAAACCCTAAGTGTGGGTGGCCTATGAGAATGAAGGATTCTCACACCCTAGACCATAGGTAGCCTGCGAACTCATCTTAAAAATATGTTTTTTGGAAGAAGACAAGAGCCACTTTTCTCAAGCAAAAAGTCCTTGTTGGGAGCCTGAATACATCACTGTTAAGACATCACCAAAGTGACCAAAATCATGTGTAACAGAATGCCCCCCAAAGTATGAGGCCAGAATCTGTGATAGCTGAAATACTTTGTAAACTGCGTGTGTGTGTTAGAAACCAGGAGTGCACCTAATTGGAAACCTGCAAACAACCAAGCATCTGCAGAATATAATACCTATTCTAAGGTAGGCATTCCCATACATAGATCACAGATGTATGACATCATGAATGTAGGTCATGGCCACCAATCATACATCGTGGATCCATGCCGTCAAAATACTACATAGCCACCAAGAATACACTATGGATCTATACGAGAAGACTTAAATTAAGACGACATAGCCACATGACATACAAAGTGGATCTATGTGTCGATGTAAATCATACATACTCCATCGCATCCTGGATAAAAAAGATGAGACCCAGGGTATTCAATCCCGTCACCTAAAAGTACGAATATAGCCATGCGATTATATGTGCTGAAGTCAAACATGGTAGAGACCACTTGATTACCGGTCATTGATGAAACCGTTAACAAGTGCGAGGGAAATCACCATTAATTTCCATGACTCCCAAGTTACACTAGTACAATCCAACGAATGTGAATAAATGGATTGAAGTTGAACATTCAACGAAACCTCCCGATCAGGGGTCAATAATGAAAACCCACTGTCGAAAGAGAGGAAACCTGCCATTGAGGCATGCAGGTTCCAAGGTACCAGATAATTTCTAAGTCTTGTTTCTGGATAATGAGTTGGAGTCGATGGAACAAGACTCGTCACAGGAGGGCCTTGATGTATCCCCCATCAATGACATGAAATAAGTAACATATTTTGAAGGTGAAACAGAGTATGAATATAGATTGAAACAGACATAGGGAAGGTCAACATGGTAAGAATGGACAATTGTAGATGGTCGACTCAATAGAGGACTTGGATGAACTTCTCCTGAACATATGAATGACACGACCAAGGACTTGACAGCACTAACTCAGAGACGACCCAGGATATGACCTTGTAGTAAGTTGAATGAGAGACAAATGGATTTCCCAAACCAGCTTCAAATAATGAATAGGGGGTGTCATGTTCAAGAGCGACACTTACTTCCATTAATATGAATACAAAAACACATCCCTTTCCCAAAATTTCCCCCACCATTTCTGGCGAGTACCTCTTTATTTTTACACAAGCTTGAGGAGGATAACATATGCTTGTTGATGTAAGCTCATCCTTCGGACGAGTCCCTCGGAGTATTTTTAACGAACCCTAGGAAGGAGTGGCTTGGTCCCATTACGGGTCTTTCGATATTTGTTTAACGAGTCCAAAGATAGAAAACTCGAGGGTTTTTCATGTTTTGAGAGTCTGAAAAACACTTAAAGAGAACTCTCTCAATTCCTTTTTCGTAAAATAGTTTGACAGGACCGAAAAAGTGACAGACTATCACCCATCAAACATTTTCTTCAGATACCTTTACGAGTGTGAACAGAACAAGGTCGCTCGACCATATTTTTGTTTTTATGGAGTGTGAAAAGAGCTTAAAGGATACTCCTTTGCGTTCGTCATTTTCGTGTTACCATGATGAGTACGAAAAGACGAGAAAAGTATACTCGGTTACGTTCTCATGTATTTTCGAGCGCAAGAACGAATGAAGACTGAGCTCGAGGTTTTTCTAAAAACCATAAAAAGTAGTCCCCTATTCAACGACGAGGAGAGGCGGCTCCAGTGGTGCCATGGGATGCCAAAGAATATGAGGTAGTGGAGCAGAACTTGGAGGGGTTGACTGCTGACAACCTAGATATGGCTATCGGGGAGATCCCTAGGCATTATCAACGCCACACTGTGGGTGTGTTAGATTCTATTAGTGGACTGCTTCGTAGGGTGGCCCAGGTAGTTGTGTGTTATCGTGAGCATCACCCATGACACTATTTTGTAGAAGCTATGAGCTTCACATTTTGAGATTTTAGTCTTTGGACAGAAATTTTTTGTAAAAACTTTTGATCGTTATATACATATATATGGCTTCTACAGGCTTATCTTGTGTTGTGTGATACATGTAATGTGATTGGTTTATAAATGGCCCAAATGTCTGTCTAATACATAGTTATCTAATGCATCAGTTAATGTATTTAGACATCTAGGAATGTGCTGATACTCAATATAATCAAAATAACATTCCAAGAGGTGAATCTGTAAATATACTCGTAATAAAGTAGGACTTTGTATAGCATAGACATTACTTAGTTGTAGTACTACTAGCTGCAAATCGATTCGTACAACCAAGTGGTGGATACCGAGAGAAATAACATCAATAGAGTCATACAACACAACGTAACATAAGCAGTCGAGGGCAGAGACCAGATAATGAAAAAAGAATACTACAGTAATACACAAGAAGTATGATACAATAAAATACATGTACTCATGCACAAATGATCTTAGGCATAATACTTCTTTAAGTACAACCCATTTATGGGTTCACTCAAAGGGATACCATCATAGTCCACTAACTCGTAAGCTCCTTTCTCCAAAACTCATCTAACGATATAAGGACCTCTCCACATAGCTTCGAATTTTCCTTCTCCTAGCATATCCCGATCTTTTTCGTAAAGGAGAACCAGATCACCTTCGGAGAAAATGCCAAGTTTGACATGTTTGTCGTATTGGGCTTTGATGCATTTCTTCTGGGCTTCTATGACTAGGGTGGCATCGCGACGAGTTTCATCTAATCGCATGATATACAACAGATGTTCTTCTTTGACATAAGTGTTTGGGAGGAGTTCGAAGGCTAGTTTTAGGGAGGGTATCTCACATTCAATCGGTAGGATGGCTTCTAGACCATAGACTAACCAGAATGTTGTAAACCCGGTAGCAGACTTAAAAGATGTCTGGTAAGCCTACAATGCTGAAAACAACATCGTGTGACAACTCGTTTTGTGAATCTCTATCATTCGTCGAAGCATGGTAATGAGGACTTTGTTAATTGCTTCAACTTGGCCGTTGGCTTGTGGGTAGTAGGGTGTTGAGTTTTCATGGTGAAGACCCAATTTTTCAGTGATTTCAGACATCATGAAGTTTCTAAAGTGGCTACCGTGATTAGTGATGATAGCCTGAGGAACACCAAAACGATCTATGATGTGATTGAATATAAATAATGTTGTGGTCTTTCCAGTGTTGTCAAATGTCGGCATCGCCTCGGCCCATTTTGTAAAATAGTCTATGGCTACAATAATGTATCTATGCCCCCCAGCCGAGTGAGGGTGACATTTCATGAAATCGATACCCCATTTCGCAAAAGGACCAATGGAGACCACAAGGTGAAGAGGAGCAGGATGTGACCGTATTTTATGGTTGTAGGTCTGGGAAGCATGGTATTTTTGGATGGAAATTATACAATCGTTAAATAAGGAAGGCCAAAAATAACCTACTCTCAATATCTTCTGGGTAGTAGCATACCCAGACATATGACCACCATAGGCTCCAGAATGGCAGTCATTTAGGGATTTCTCGGCTTCATCAAACATGAGGGAGCATCGAAAAACAGATTCAATCCCACGACGATAAAGAGTATCACCGAGGATAATATACTGACGGGATTGGTAGCGTATTCGACGACGATCAGTACTAGATAAATGGGGCCGAAAAGTATGTGTTTGGAGATATATGATGATATCTCCGTACCAAAGATCATTGGAACTAATCAGGAAAAGGGATTCATCAGGTAATGAATCGGTTGCTACATTTTCCATCTTAGAGTAGGGAAAGTCGCATATCAACTCGGAAAACACTAAGGATTTCTTTGACTTAGCATGTTCGAATTCTAAATCAAACTCCTAGAGTATCATGATCCATTTGGATTATTTTCCCCCTAGCAGTTGACATATGAGAATGTGTTGCATAGGGTTGTAGTTAGAAATTACCATAGTCTTGCGAGAGAGAATATAGTGCTGGAAACGTTGAACTGCTTGGACGACTGCCAAGGCCAGTTTTTAAACATGTAAATACTTGGTTTCGGTAGGCATAAGAATTTGACTCAAGTAATAGGTAACATGTTCGTCATGAGAATCATCCTCCTGGACGAGAACCATAGCAATGGTGTAGTCTGAGGCTGCAAGGTAGAGGAAATAATCGTGACTATAATCAGGTGGGAAAAGAAGTGGGGTACGTGTCAGAGATAGTTTCAAAGCTTCAAAATCTTTGTTGGCAGTGGTATCCCATATGAAATCAGACCCTTTCTTGAGTAGTCACATAAATCCAAGAGTTAGCTCGGCATAGTTCTGGATGAAACAACGAAGAAAGTTTGCCTTCCCTTGCAAACTTTGTAACTGGCGAAGTGAGGAAGGAGGAGGGAGATTGAGAATCACCTCGACCTTCAAAGGATCTACCCGAATCCCTTGATGTGAAACAATAAAGCCTAGAAGTTGGCCGGATTCTACGCAGAAGATGCATTTGTGAGGATTCAAGCGTATATGGTAAAACCGACATCGAAGGAAAATGGCTCGGAGGTGTATTGGATTATCTACATAGTGCATGGAATGAGTGGGTAAGCCATCTAGATATGGCTGCACGATGTGCTTGATATCATGGAAGGCATAAGACATAGCGTGCTGAAAAGTTGTGCCAACATTTTTTAGACCGAAAGGAAGTTTTCGATAGGCAAAGTGCCCCAAGGACAAATAAAAGTGGTTTTGTGTTGGTCCGTGAGAACGATATTGTTTTGATTATATCCGGAGAAACCATCCATCAGAGAGAAGATTTCACTGTCGGCACAATCGTCGACGATCTGGTCGACGAAGGGGGTAGGAAAGTTGTCTTTAGGACATTCTTTGTTAATATCCCTATAATCAACGCACACGCGGATTGTGCCTTATTTCTTATCAATCAGGACAAGATTGGAAACCCAGTCAATGAGGGCCACCAGGTAAATAAATCCATCTTTGAGAAGTTTCTCGACTTCAAGACAAATCGGTAGGTGCGAACACTAATAGATATCCCTAGATCCACCTGGATCTAGAAGAAAATAGGACAGGACATGACTCTTTCCCTAGGTTGTAATCATTGAATCTACTAATAGGAAGGAATAAGTGACATACCTTTATATTGCTTCCTTAGGTCTCTGTTGTTCCCGCTTCGCTCTGGTGCTCTCGTGAAGTCAAATCCAAGACAACACAAACCAACCAAAGTGAAGATAGCAAAGTATATTCAATGTCAACTTATGCATATGATCAAGGATTTACACAATAAAGTAAGAGTGACTTTATGGGAAAGGGACATGCCATTGTATCATATTAATTGAAAGTAAAAGATACAACCTAGTCTCCTTGATGTCGCAAGATTCCTTTGAGTGACCCTTGGTTCCAACAAACACACTTTCTCTGTACTTGTATGAAGAAGATCCAATTCCTCTTGATAGACCAAATAGATTCTTCAAGCTCCTGTCCAAGCAAGGTCAATTCTTTCACCAATTCTTCGTTCAATCTTGCTTAACCTTTTCCATGAGAAACCTTTCAATATATAAGAGAAGGAGAGATGGTTACATGGATGAGGATGATCCCATCAAATCTGAGAAGTCAGTAGAATGACAACCATGTGAATGCCAACTCATTTTCTAGAAGATTCCCTTCTAGAACCCTCGAGACCTCTTCTCCTTCCCAAGCTTAAAAATAGGTTCGCACCCTGTGTATGGAGCAGACTGCGAGAAGTCCGTACCCTAAGTGTGGGTGGCCTGTGAGAATGAAAGATTCTTGCACCCTAGACATAGGAAGCCTACGAACTCATCTTAAAAATATGTTTTTTGGAAGAAGACATGAGCCACTTTTCTCAAGCAAAAAGTCCTTGTTGGGAGCCTGAATACATCACTGTTAAGACATCACCAAAGTGACCAAAATCATGTGTAACAGAATGCCCCCCAAAGTATGAGGCTAGAATCTGTGACAACCAAAACACTTTGTAAACTACGTGTGTTTTTCAGAAACCAGGAGTGCACCTAATCGGAAACCTGAAAACAACCAAGCATATGCAGAATATAATACCAATTCTGAGGTAGGCATTCCCATACTCAGATCACAGATGGATGACATCATGAATGTAGGTTATGGCCACCAATCATACATCGTGGATCCATGCTGTCAAAATACTGCATAGCCACCAGGAATACACTTTAGATCTATATGAAAAGACTTAAATTAAGACGATATAGCCACAAGACATACAAAGTGGATCTATGTGCCGATGTAAATCATACATACTCCATCGCAGCCTAGATAAAAAATATGAGACCCAGGGTCTTCAATCCTGTCACCTGAAAGTATGAATCTAGCCATGCGATTACATGTGATGAAGTTGAACATGGTAGAAACCACTTGATTATCGGTCATTGATGAAACTGTTAACAAGTGTGAGGGAAATCACCATTAATGTCAATGACTCCCAAGGTACACTAGTACAATCCAACAAATGTGAATAAATGGGTTGAGGTTGAACATTCGATGGAGCCTCCTGATCAGGGGTCAATAATGAAAACCCACTGTCAAAAGCGAGGAAACCTGCCATTGAGGCATGCAAGTTCCAAGGTACCAGATAATTTCTAAGTCTTGTTTCTAGATAATGAGTTGGAGTCGATGGAATAAGACTCGTCACAGGAGGGCCTTGATGTATCCCCCATCAATGACATGAAATAAGTAAAATATTTTGAAGGTGAAACAGAGTATGAATATAGATTGAGACGGACACAGGGAAGGACGACATGGTAAGAATGGACAACTACAGATGGCCGACTCAATAGAGGACTTGGATGAACTTCTCTTGAACATATGAATGACATGACCAAGGACTTGGCAGCATTGACTCAGAGATGACCTAGGATATGACCTTGTAGCAAGTCGAATGAGAGACAAATGGATTTTCCAAATTGGCTTCAAATAATGAATAGGGGGTGTCATGTTCAAGAGAGACACTTACTTCCATTAATATGAATACAAAAACACATCCCTTTCCCAAAATTTCCCCCACCATTTCTTGCGAGTACCTCTTGATTTTTACACAAGCTTGAGGAGGATAACATATGCTTGTTGATGTAAGATCATCCTTCGGAGTATGTTTAACGAACCTTAGGAAGGAGTGGATCGGTTCTATTATGGGTCTTTTGATGTTTGTTTAACAAGTCCAAAGATAGAAAACTCAGGGGTTTTTCATGTTTTGAGAATCTGAAAAACACTTAAAGAGAACTCTCTCAGTTCCTTTTTCGTAAAATAGTTCGACAGGACCGAAAAAGTGATAAACTATCACCCATTGAACATTTTCTTCAGATACTTTTACGAGTGTGAACAGAACAAGGTCCCTCGGCCATATTTTCATTTTTATGGAGTGTGAAAAGAGCTTAAAGGATACTCCTTTGCGTTCGTCATTTTCATGTTACCATGAAGAGTACGAAAAGACGAGAAAAGTATACTTGGTTACATTCTCATGTATTTTCGAGCGTGAGAATGAACAAAGACTGAGCTCGAGGTTTTTCTAAAAACCATAAAAATTAATTGTACATGAGACAAAAAGAAAAAACATCCGTACTCCTCCACGTGGACTTCAAAGTTTCTATACCTGCAAAAAGTCACACTCACATGGCTATTAGGTATTAGGTTTTATAGACAAAATAATATAAAAATCAACAAAAATGGTAAAAAGTGAATAAATATGGGTAAAAAGGGCTTTTACCATTTTCATTGTGACTTTTCCAAGAAATTTGCCCAATACACCTCATTTTCCCCCAAATTTCGTTGCTCGATCGTGGGAGGCACAAGCGACCATTTGGCGAACTGTCTCTGCTAATGAGGTAAGCTCTTGATCTTCTACCTTTTCCATGGTTTATTTTTAGTTTTCATTGTCAATTTTCAGGGTTTTAGATCCATTTTAGGGCCATAACTTGCACCCGAGCATTCTCGCAGGCTATCCATGCGGGATCTGCGAGAATCTAGGATTCTTGCAGGTGGCCTTAAGGGCACCTGGGAGAATCTCGCACTGTGTAAAAGGGGCACCTGTGGTGGCCGAAAAATGAAATTTCAATTTGATTTTTGCTCAATAAAAATTATGCCAAGGTTTGAAATAAGTTGCTGACACTTCTCTTATGGTTCTTGTGCAGGCATTTGACCATCACGATGTTGGAGTGGCGAGAAAGAGAATATGAGGAGGAGAATGCCATTTTCGGGAATGACTCGGGTACTGTTGCTTCCCTCCAAGACTGTGGGCTCTTGAAATTCTTCAGGATTCCGGGCATGAGGGCCCAACTTAGGTTGTTGGAGTACCTGGTTCATATGTGGGATGTGGACCAACAGTTGTTTCACGTGGGAGTCCACACATTGACCCTAGATATCAAGGATATCTAATTTCTAACAAGGTTATCATGGCATGGGTACTATGCTAGCTTGACCGGTAGCCGAGGTGGCAGACTCCCTATGAGTGAGTATTGTCACCAGTACTTTGTTCCTGAGGCAAAAAGAAGCAAGGGCAAGGTTGCTATTTGGGGGATCCAAAAATTGACCCTGCGAACCATCTTGTTCACTATAGAATGCATGGCCAGGAGTGCAACCCCACACATGGCTCTCCAGAGCTACTTCCAATACGCCATAGAGTGCACAGAGCCACGAGTCTTCAACTGGTCAGATGCAGTTCTCCGTAGTATGAAGAGGTAATTGACGAAGTGCAGGAGGGGCAACTTAAAGCAGCTTGGGTACAAATCACTTTTGGTGTCCTTCTTCCTCAAGAGGGTCCCATTGCTGAGGTTACAAGTTGATTGGGTTTTACCAGCCCCACAGGATCCGAGGATGCTGAGGTGTTGCAACCTCATGTCTCGACACATAGCTGGGCCCATCATCAAGTATTATGATTCATTTTTTTACTGGTTGCGGCCATAGATGCTGATGATTGATGACTACGCATACGCTAGTTTGGACTTCCAAGGGGATCCAGATTTGGCCCTACTTGAGGATGCTCAGTGGGGTGACCTAGGTAAGAAGTACACATTTTTTTCTTTTTAAATATTTTTGTAATTTTTATCATATAAAATGTTTTTTATGTTTGTCCCAGAACTAATCAAAAAATCTCTTTTTGATGACACATATGTGGGGTCATATCAACCTCCAGGAACGTCCCCTATTCAGCGACGAGGAGAGGCGGCTCCAGTGGCACGATGGGATGTTGAATACTATGAGGCAATGGAGTAGAACTTGGAGGGGTTGAATGCTGACATCCCAGATATGGCTATTGGGGAGATCCCTAGGTGTTATCAGCGCCACATTGTGGGCGTGTCAGAGTCTATTAGTCGACTGCTTCGTAGGGTGGCCCAATCAGTTGTGTGTTATCGTGAGCGTCACCCATGACACTATTTTGTAGAAGCTATGAGCTTCACATTTTGAGATTTTAGTCTTTAAAAAAAAAAAAATTGTAAAAACTTTTGATCATTATATACATATATATGGCTTCTACCGACTTATCTTGTGTTGTATGATACATGTGATGTGATTGGTTTATAAATGGCCCAAATGTTTGTCTAATACATAGTTAGCTAATGCATCAGTTAATGTATTTAGACATCTAGGAATGTGCTGATACTCAATATAATCAAATTAACGTTACAAGAGGCGAATCCGTAAATATACCCGTAATAAATTAGGACTTTGTATAGCATAGACATTACTTAGCTGTAGTACTACTAGCTGCGAATCGAGTCATACAACCAAGTGGCAGATATTGAGAGAAATACCATCAATCAACAATTCGATAATGACACTATACTCTACAATGTTGTTGGTCACATGGCTGAGACACACACCTCGTAGAGTGATAAGTTCATTTTTAGGGGCGTAAATTTCCCAAGCAACAGAGGCAAGGTTCTAAGTACTACGGCTAGCACCATCAACGAAGCCAATGTGGGGTAGTGAAGACTCTGACATCTGGAAACCAAACACAACGTAACATAAGCGGTCGAGGGTAGAGACCAGATAACGAAAAAAACATACTACAGTAACACACAAGAAGTATGATACAATAAAATACATGTACTCATGCACATGTGATGTTAGGCATAATACTTCTTTAAAACAACCCATTTCTGGGTTCACTCAAAGGGATACCATCGTAGTCCACTAAATCATAAGATCCTTTCTCCAAAACGTGTCTAATGATATAAGGACCTCGCCACATAGCTTCGAATTTTCCTGCTCCTAGCATATCCCAATCTTGTTCGTAAAGGAGAACTAGATCACCTTCAGATAAAATGTGAGGCTTGACATGTTTGTCGTATTGGGCTTTGACGCGTTTCTTCTGGGATTCTATGACTAGGGTGGCATCGCAATGAGTTTTGTCTAATCGCATGAGATACAACAGGCGTTATTCTTTGGTAGAAGTGTTCAGGAGGAGTTCGACGACTAGTTTTAGGGAGGGTATCTCACATTCAATCGATAGGATGGCTTCTAGACCATAGACTAACTAGAATGGTGTAAACCCGGTAGCAGACTTAACGGATGTCCGGTAAGCCCACAATGTTGAAAACAACATCGTGTGCCAAATCATTTTGTGAATCCCTATCATTCATCGAAGCATGGTAATGAGGACTTTGTTAATTGCTTTGACTTGGCCGTTGGCTTGTGGGTAATAGGGTGTGGAGTTTTCATGGTGAAGACCCAACTTTTCAGTGATTCCGGACATCATGAAGTTTCTAAAGTGGCTACCGTGATCAGTGATGATAGCCTAAGGAACACCAAAATGAGCTATGATGTGATTGAATATTAATAATGTTGCGGTCTTTTCGGTGTTGTCAAATGTCGACATCGCCTTGGCCCATTTCGTAAAATAGTCTATGGCTACAATAATTTATCCATGACCCTCGACTGAGTGAGGGTGACATGTCATGAAATCGATACCCCATTTCACAAAAGTACCAATGGAGACCACAGGGTGAAGAGGAGAAGGATGTGACCGTATTTTATGGTTGTAGTTCTGGCAAGCGTGGCATTTTGGACAGCCATTATACAATTGTTAAATAAGGAAGGCCAAAAATACCCTACTCGCAAGATCTTTTGGGCAGTAGCATACCCAGACATATGACCACCACAGGCTCCATAATGACATTCATTTAGGGATTTATCGGCTTTGTCAAACGCGAGGCAGCATCGAAAAATGGAGTCAATCCCATGACGATAAAGAGTATCACCGAGGATAATATACTGATGGGATTGGTAGCGTATTCGGCGGCAGTCAGTACTAGACAAATGGGGCTAGAAATTATGGGTTTGGAGATATATGATGATATCTCCATACCAAATATCATCGGAACTAATCAGGAAAAGGGATTCATTAGGTAATGAATCGGCTGCTACATTTTTCATCTTAGAGTAGGGAAAGTCGCATAACAACTCGACAAACACTAAGGATTTCTTGGACTTAGCGCGTTCGAATTCTAAGTCAAACTCTTGGAGTATCACGATCCATTTGGAGTATTTTCCCCCTGGCAGTTGACATGTGAGAATGTGTTGCATAGGGTTGCAATTATAAATTACTATAGTCTTGCGAGAGAGGATATAGTGCCTGAAATGTTGAACTGCTTGGACGACTACCAAGGCCAGTTTTTCAACATGTAAATACTTGGTTTCGGTAGGCGTAAGACTTTGAATCAAGTAATAGATGACATGTTCTTCATGAGAATCATCTTCCTGGACAAGAACCATAGCGATGGTGTAGCCCAAGGCTGCAAAGTAGAGGAAATAATCACGACTGTAATCAGGTGGGAAGAGAAGTGGGGTACGTGTCAGAGATAGTTTCAAAGCTTCGAAATCTTTGTTGGCAGTTGTATCCCATACGAACTTAGACCCTTTCTTGAGTAGTCACGTAAATCCAAGAGTTAGCTCAGCATAGTTCGGGATGAAATGACGAGGAAAGTTTGCCTTCCCTTGCAAACTTTGTAACTAGTGAAGTGAGGAAGGAGGAGGGAGATTGAGAATCACCTCGACTTTCAAAAGATCTACCTGGATCCCTTGACGTGAAACAATAAAGTCTAGAAGTTGGCCGGATTCTACACAAAAGATGCATTTGTGAGGATTCAAGCGTATATGGTAAAACCGACATAGAAGGAAAATGAATTGGAGGTGTATTGGATGGTCTACACGGTGCATGGAATGAGCGGGTAAGTCGTCTATATATGGCTGCACGATGTTCTTGATATCATGGAAGGCGTAAGACATAGCGCACTGAAAAGTTGCACCAATGTTTTTTAGACCGAAAGGAAGTTTCCGATAGGAAAAAGTGCCCCAAGGACAAATAAAAGCAGTTTTGTGTTGGTCCACGGGAACGATATTGATTTGACTATATCTGGAGAAACCATCCATCAGAGAGAAGATTTCACTGCCATCACAATCGTTAACGATCTGGTCGATGAAGGGGGTAGGAAAGTTGCCTTTAGGTCATGCTTTGTTAATATCCCTATAATCAACACACATGCGGATTGTGCCTTGTTTCTTTTTGATCGAGACAAGATTGGAAACCCAGTCAGTGAGAGCCACCGGGTAAATAAAGTCATCTTTGAGAAGTTTCTCGACTTCAAGATTGATAGCGACCGCTTTACATGGGTGGACCGAAAAAAGTCGTTTTCGGATGGGTTTAGTGTCTGGGTATGTCTTAATCTCATGTATCACAATGTTGGGGTCAATACCCAACATTTCTTCATAGCTCCAGGTGAAGACGCCACAAAATTATTTGAAAAATGACTTGTAAGTGACAATTTCATCAGGGGAACACGAAGCTTCGATATGCAAATTTTCGACAATTCCAGGTTTTATAGATATGTCGAGGGGAATGGTGGGTGAGATATTACTTAAGTTCCCTTCAGAAAACACATCGTGTGTAGACTTGGGAATGGTAGAAATGACGACAATGGTCAATGGGGTCGAGATTCGTTGGTATCTCTCAATGGTGTGTTGTTCCAGGAAGAGGATGGAACAATGATGTCCATCGTCTGAGGGGGTGTCTTCCATAACATACATAATCATCTCGTCCGTGGGAAAAATGACGTGGAAAAGATCTGGAGATAAATCACCAAGAGAGGGGTTAGAAGGGGTTGCCAATTGAATGGCCTGATAGGCGGATTCGACCGGACTCAAAGGCATTTCGTCGTTGTAACGAAGATGATCGTCGGGTTTGGGTACCATCCATGGGTCCTGAGATGCAAGGGTTCCGTGAATAGAGGTGGAGATCATGTTGATCGAGGCGATAGACGGATGTGGAACATCGGGTGGTGGGATGGGGAAGGTACCCATTAACGAGGAGTCTTTAAGAAGACCCACACCGACGTTCTCGTATCCGGGGGGGGGGTTTGGAAATGAAAGGTATGTTGTTGGTACGTGCATCCAAGTTAAAGAGGGCTAATTGGTCAACTGTAATTACCTTTCCTTGATGTCATAAATGCACGACACGGAAAATAGTCAACACAACTGCGCGCATGGAATCAATCCAGCTACGACCAAGTAGAAGGTTGTAATCGAGAGGAGCGTCAAAGACCTCCACTTCAACTTGGACCGTTTTGCCTTCTAACGTAATCGACAACGAAGGGAGGACACCTTAAAGCTTAAAAATGGAGCCATTAAAGGCTTTGAGTGTGTTGTGGGATTCAGTCAAAGGAGGAGAGCCGATGGCTTTCCAGTAGGTAATATTCATGACACACGTCGAGGCACCCTCATTGATAACTGTTCTACAAATTTTTCTGTCGGAGACAATAACTTGTATTTGGAATGCGAGTTGAGGGGGTAACCTTGGAATGTGATTTTCCAAGTAAAAAATTATTAAATTCGTATCTGTAGGGTCGATTCCACCGATAGATTTCAACAGTTCATTCCATTGTATAGGGAAACTTTGAAGGACTTCGAGGGCTGACATCGCGGATGGTGCTTGGGCTAGATCTTCAACAATACTGTAGTTCTGGGCAGCACGGGCATAAGGATTGAAAGACAATTTCTAAACGATGCCCTTTGGAGGAGGGTGAAGAACTGTGTTGAGGCTTGGTCGTTCGAGATGAAGAGGACCATTGGTAGGTGGAGTCGTGAGAGATGGTTGGACCAACGAAAGAGGTGTCACATCAACCTTCTCTTTGGAGGAAGAATAATCTTTGGCTCGAGTGGTAAGTGTGATGTCATTCTGCTTTGAATCACCTGTACACATTAAGACATAGGATGTATTGGAGGGGGTAGGTTGGTCATGAATGACCAATTGGGCATGTTGTTGAGAGGGGAAGGGTTGTGATAATATAGCCAGAGTGGGTGGTTTTGTGGTCCCTTGAAGGAACTTAGTAACCTCAACTCGTCGTGGACAATCCTTAGTGTAGTGATCATCACCAAAGATAAGACAAGGGTATCGGGGTTTCCACTTATCCCTATCGTCAACAGGTGGTGTTTTGGTTCTTTCTTCTTGTGAATTATTTTTTTCCTCCTTATTTTTACCCTTTCCCTTTCTGGATTTGTTTTTACCGACGGGGGTAGATTGAACAACATTTACCTCAGAAGTCTTGCTGGTGGGAGGGGTAGGAGACAGAGCATTTTGAAAATTAGAAGAAATGGGTTTGGGGTTGTTGCTAGAGGTTTGGATGGAATGCGGTTGGGCATGGAAAGTGCCAATCACACTGTTAGCTGCATGAGAAGCAGTAGGAGTAGTTGAAGTGGCAGAAGTAGAAGGACGAGGCGCATCAGGGAGTAATTCGTAAAGAGTACCCATTTGTGAGTAAATGAGGTCAAGGTATTGAGCATGACTAATGGCCTGTTCTTCCGTGACAACTCCACCCATGGCGATGTCACGACCGATGTCGTTCATGAATGATTTTGTGAACCACTCTGCCAGCAACTGATCAGGAAGTTCGAGTTTGATGAGACATCATCTCCATCGCCACTCATGAATGTGATCGGAGATATGAGTGGCTTTGTTTTGTTTGAAAGAACTCAAAATCTCGGTCCCTGTTTCATAGCGGATCGGTAACTGGCAGTGGGTGAGGAAAGACATAGCGAGGGTGTTGAAGTCGACAAAGAAACCTCATGGTAATTCTATATACCACTTCGCGGCGGAACCCGTGAGGGTTCATTGAAAAAGGCGTAAATGAATAGAGTCATCCATCAAGGAGTTGGATGAGCACCATAGGTGAAAATTCATTACATGATTGTTCGGGTCCTCTCCCGGTTTACCATCGAATTTAGGGATGTCGGATGGTAGTTTGGCTGGTATGGTAGGCCATTGGGGAGAGTGACGGATCAGATCATTTAAAATCCTCGACAGATCCGGGAGGTCCAGGGTGGATAAGAAAGGTAACTATCTATTCACATGCGGGTACTGGTGACTTTGGGGAGGGAGTCCCGTCGGCAAACCAGTGGGACCATAAGCAGTCTGCATATAATGCAAGGATCTGGGCAGATTCGGTTGTTAGTGTGGAGGCAAGTAACTCATAGGGTTGTACCCTTGAACGAGGGCGTGGGGTTGAGCATTCGAGCCCCAAATAGGATTATATGTACCTGGATAGGGTTGGCCCATACTAGGGGGTATGATAGAGCTAGCCTGAGGTTGTTACCCCCCAGTCGGGTGAGGGTTATGTTGTATAAGATGATTCTAATACTAGGCCAAGGATGGAGGTATGTTTTTTCCATAGAGTGGGGTCAGTGGGGGTTGCCCTCCAATTGGGGGTTGTGTCCTAATTGGGATTTGTCCTGCAGGGGGGGTTGA
This sequence comes from Picea engelmannii, assembly GCA_009831015.1. Classification (NCBI taxonomy): domain Eukaryota; kingdom Viridiplantae; phylum Streptophyta; class Pinopsida; order Pinales; family Pinaceae; genus Picea; species Picea engelmannii. The sequence goes on along the minus strand of ML783246.1, from coordinate 298,585 downwards.
GTTGGGCCTCCTTGGTGAAATTGTCCACCAATAGGAATCTGGTAATTTGGTGTGAATGATGGAATGGTGCCACTAGGATCAGTGCCTTCAATAGAGGATGGAAGAGGTCCTCTAAAAGGGGGTAGAGGAAGTGTCGGAATGAAACCAAGAGGATGGTGCCTAGAAGGAGTGGAACTGCCAGGAGTCTTGGATGAGATTTGCGTAGGAGCGGGAATAGAGGCATTCAATGCATGGTATCCAGGTGGAAGTGTCGGGGTGACTCTGGGTGAAAACGGTGTGCCAATGGGGGCCTGGCTAGCCGTGGTAATCCCGATGTGAGGACTCGTAGTATCTATGTAATGGACCATTTGTAAAGGGAGAGTTAAGATGTGGTCAGCTCGCGGAGCTTCTATACTAGGAAAATAATAAGCAGTAGTAAAAGGTACTGCGTCTGGATCAGATGTTTTAGGTAGCTCAGGTGAGACATTGATATTAACGCCTGCTCCTGAGCCAAAGAGATCCCGTCTAAAAATGTGTAGTCCAAAAAGGATCTTGACCCTCAGGTCCTAGGAAAGGTCCAGTCGGTGATCCAGAAGACTAAACAACTAAGTCTCCAGAAGAATTAACTCACACAATGCCTCTCTCGGAGTCGGGATGAAGTCAAAAGTCCTCTCGAGAATTGGTAATTCAGAACCATTCTAGAGAGTCAGTTCTTTCCACTTGTGGAGTGGCAACGTCTTGGACTTCACTCTGTTGAGGAGAGCCCTCCGGTGAGTTGGTAGGCAAGGGTTGAGAACCTTCCAGATTTTCTGGGGGTTAGCCTTGCATTCTACGTGAACAACGTGGAGGGTCAATTGTGATCGAGATGAAAAATTATGAAGGAAATTCTATGGTCAACTTGGGTAAACAAACAACATGCGCTAGTAAAAATCTAGGAAGGAAAACCAAGCAAACAAGATCTTCTAATTCCAAAGTCACTAGTTGGTGATGAAATCCAACGTCGCAACAATGAGACAAGAAGGGGCTGGGCTAGGGTGGAAAAGTTGTTTCAACTCATTATCCGGAAACAAGACTTAGAAATTATCTGGTACCTTGGAACTTGCATGCCTCAATGGCAGGTTTCCTCACTTTTGATAGTGGGTTTTCATTATTGACCCCTTTCCCTTTTTGGATTTGTTTTTACCAGCAGGGGTAGATTGAACAACATTTACCTCAGAAGTTTTTCCAGTGGGAGGGGTAGGAGACGGAGCATTTTGAACATTAGAAGAAATGGGTTTGGGGTTGTTGCTAGAGGTTTGGATGGAATGCAGTTGGGCATGGAAAGTTCCAATCACACCGTTGGCTGCATGAGAAGCAACAAGAGTAGTTGAAGTGGCAGAAGTAGAAGGAAGAGGTGCCTTAGGGAGTAAGTCATAAAGAGTACCCATTTGTGAGTAAACGAGGTCAAGGTATTGAGCACGACTAATGGCCTATTCTTCCCTGACAACTCCACCCATGGTGATGTCACAACCGATGTCGTCCATGAACGATTTCATGAACCACTCTGCCAGAAACTGATCGGGAAGTTCGAGTTTGATGAGACGTCGTCTTCGTCGCCACTCATGAATGTGATCGGAGATATGAGTGGCTTTGGTTTGTTTGAAAGAACTCAAAATCTAGGTCCCTGTTTCATAGAGGATCGGTAACTGGTAGTGGGTGAGGAAAGCCATAGTGAGGCTGTTGAAGTCAGCGAAGAAACATCATGGTAATTCTATATACCACTTCACGACGGAACCCATGAGGGTTCGCTGAAAAAGGCATAAACGAATAGAGTCATCCATCAAGGAGTTGGATGAGCACCAAAGGTGAAAAGTCATTACATGATTGTTCGAGTCCTCTCCCGGTTTGCCATCGAATTTAGGGATGTCGATGGTAGTTTGGCCAGTATGGCAGGCCATTGGGGAGAGTGATGGATCAGATCATTTAAAATCCTCGATAGATTTGGGAGGTCCAGGGTGGCTAAGAAAGGTAACTGTCTATTCACATGTGGGTACTGGTGACTTTGGGGAGGGAGTCCCATTAGCAAACCAGTGGGACCATAAGCAGTCTGCATATAATGCGAGGATCCGGGAAGATTCGGTTATTGGTGTGGAGGCAAGTAACTCATAGGGTTGTACCCTTGAACGGGGGCGTGGGGTTGAGCATTCGAGCCCCAAATAGGATTAGACGTACCTGGATAGGGTTGGCCTGTACTAGGGGGTATGAAGAAGCTAGCCTGAGGTTGTTGCCCCCAAGTCAAGTGAGGGTTATGTTGTATAAGATGATTCCAATACTGGGCCAAGGATGGAGGTATGTTTTTTCCATAGGGTGGGGTCGGTGGGGGTTTCCCTCCAATCAGGGGTTGTGTCCCAATTGGGATTTGTCCTACAAGGGGGGGTTGAGTTGGGCCTCCTTGGTGAAATTGTCCACCGACAAGAATCTGGTAATTTGGTGTGAACGAAGGAATGGTGCCACTAGGATCAGTGCCTTTGATAGAGGATGGAAGAGGTCCTTTGAAAGGGGGCGAAGGAAGTGTCAGAATGAAACCGTGAGGATGGTGCCTAGAAGGAGTGGAACATCCAGGAGTCACAGATGAGATTTGTGTAGGAGAGGGAATAGGGGCATTCAATGCATGGTATCCGGGTGGAAGTGTCGCGGTGACTCTGGGCGAAAGCGGTGTGCCAATGGGGGCTTGGCTAGCCACGGTAATCTCGGTGTGAGGGCTCATAGTATCTGTGTAATGGACCATTTGTAAAGGGAGAGTCAAGATGTGGTCAGCTCGTGGAGCTTCTGTACTAGGAAAATAATAAGCAGTAGTAAAAGGTACTGCGTCTAGATCAGATGTTTCAGGTAGCTCAAGTGAGACAGTGATATCAACGCGTGCTCTTAAGCCAAAGAGATCCCGTCTAAAAATGCCAGTCGTCCAAAAAGGATCTTGACCCTCAGTTCCTAGGAAAGGTCCAGTCGGTGATCTAGAAGACTGAGAAACTAAGTCTCCAGAAGAATTCACTCACACAATGAGTCTCTCGGAGTCAGGATGAAGTCAAAATTCCTCTCGAGAATTGGTAATTCAGAACCGTTCTAGAGAGTCAGTTCTTTCCACTTGTGGAGTGGCAACGTCTTGAACTTCACTCTGTTGAGGAGAGCCCTCTGGTGAGTTGGTAGGCAAGGGTTGAGAACCTTCTATATTTTCTGGGGGTAAGCCTTGCATTCTACGTGAATGGCGTGGAGGGTCAATCGTGATCGAGTTAAAAACTTATGAAGGAAATTCTATGGTCAACTTGGGTAAACAAACAACATGCACTAGTAAAATTCTAGTAAGAAAAACCAAGCAAATGAGACCTTCTAATTCCGAAGTCACTAGTTGGTGATGAAATCCAACATCGCAACGATGAGACAAGAAGGGGCTGGGCTAGGGTGGAAAAGTTACATTGACGACCTGCTTAACGGACTTACACCTTGGTGCAAGCTCCCACACATAATCATGGCTATACCCTCCAAGGAGCCCGAGTGAGTTTGGCCAACGTTGATTCCAGGTACCGTGAAGACTTGCCCCTTCACAGTCACCTTGTGTAAGACCCTAAGAATATAGGCTACTAAGGTTACAACCAACAACAATAAAGCCTGGAGGAACAGTCAACAATCCGATCCACACACAAGGGCAAGGTATCTAGCCTGAAATCATCTTGAGAGGCTTCCACTCATCATTGTGGGTATACCTTCAAGTGACCCCCATAATACATGCAATCTCTCCACTGATATCGACAAAGAAGTGTGAGTAACTCTGTCAATCTCAATGCGACCTCGGGTTTGACCCTTGTGTGAGAAGGGATTCCCAGGACAAAATGCTGCAAATGGAATTTGACACTCCTTACCACAAGATGCTATTGTGTGTTTTGAGCTTTGGAGAGTGTATCTCACTGCCTATTCCAAATCTCTAGCCTAGCTAATGTTGGTGTAAAAGAGTCCTAGAAAAGAGTTACTAGTTAAATTTTAAAAATTGCGCAATATTATTAAAGGCTGTTGTTACTCAAAGGAGACAGAAATGAAACCGATGTTGTGTAAGACTCTGACCCAACAATGCATAGATAGGAATGAATGATACAAATTTTGTATTCGATGAACCCTATTTACATGAGGGAAAGAGGAGTTTTCTGAAACAACTTGAGCTATGATATATGATCTTCTTTGAAATGCAATATCAATCAATCATGAACAAAGCTAATCCTCTATTCATTCTATTTCAACAATTGAATGCCAATATTTTCGAATAAAAAGTTGCTTAAAAAGAAAAAATGTTTTTTAATTTTCACTAGAAACCAAACAACAGTGGTGGAACTAAGAAAAACTAGCAACTGATGAAAAAGCAATATACAACAAAAAACCCAAACCAATCTTTCAATGAAGACAAAAATAACAAACAGATAAGACTAGTCTCTTCAAATGCATGTGGGCAACAATTTTCCAAGTAATGAGCAATTGAAAAAGACAATTAATCCCAACTTTTAAACCGATCACCGGCTCCCAACCAAACAAGCACTCGGATTTCAAAACCAAAGATTATATCCTTGTTAAGAAAAGGTCAAGAGGTAATAGTTGAGAAAAAATGAACAAGAAGAGCTTTCGATTTCCGAAGACTAATCATTCACAAAATTTGAAGTCAAGAAACAATCAATCACTGGCCAGAGAAGTTCTTTTCAGACACACATACAAATCTGGGCATCTGAGGATACAAAAAACCTTAATCCAAAAAAATTGCAAATGGGTTCGCAGGCTGGCAGTGGTGTACAATGCGAGAATCAAGGATTCTCGCAGGTTGGACACAAGCAGAGTGCGAGAAGTTCTCACTGGACTGAATAGCAGGGTGTGAACTCTAGTGGTTCTCGCAGGCTAAAGAAGGGTGCAGTGCGAGAAGGCCTGAAACTAAGCAACATTTGGAAAAAAGAAAAAAAAAATTAAGGAACTTCTGGACCCATAGAGCCTATCAGGGTCTCCTCAAGACTCAAAGATTGATGGAAATGAAAAATAGTAAGTGTTTTTTTTTTTTGTTTGTTTTTTTTATATGTCTAGAGGAATCAACAACTAGTTGGGCACGTGCTCACGTTACACGTGGCCGTGTTATCCAACTGCTACCACTATAACCTCCAGGTGTGCCCATGAGGCCCCATACACGACACACATTGTAAGTCGGGGGGATTTGAACTCGAAACCTCATGGAACTTCATTTTCACGACACTTGCCAATTGAGCTACCCCCCCGGGGGCATGAAAAATAGTAAGTTAAGAGAAAATGGACAAGGAAAAACTACCAAAAACCACCAAAAATGGGTTGCATCCCTAGTGGAGTTGCCAATTTTGTTATCGGACAAATTGGTAGGTGCGGACACTAACAGATCTCCTTAGATCCACCTAGATCTAGAACAAAACAGGACAGGACATGACTCTTTCCCTAGGTTGTAATAATTGAATCTACTAATAGAAAGGAATAAGTGACATACCTTTATATCGCTTCCTTAGGTCTCTGTTGTTCCTTCTTTTCTCCAGTGCTCTTGTGAAGTCAAATACAAGACAACACAAACCAACCAAAGTGAATATAGCAAAGTATATTCAATGTCAACTTATGCATATGATCAAGGAATTACACAATAAAGTAAGAGTGACTTTATGGGAAATGAACATGCCGCTGTATCATATTAATTGAAAGTAGAAGATACAACCTGATCGCCTTGATGTCACAAGCTTCCTTTCAGTGACCCTTGGTTCCAACACACACACTTGCTCTGTACTTGTATGAAGAAGATCCAATTCCTCTTGATAGACCAAATAGAGTCTTCAAGCTCCTGTCCAAGCAAGGTTCTTCACACAATTCTTTCACCAATTCTTCATTCAATCTTGCTTAACCTTTTCCATGAGAAACCTTTCAATATATAAGAGAAGGAGAGATGGTTACATGGATGAGGATGATCCCATCAAATCTAAGAAGTCAATAGAATGACAACCATGTGAATGCCAACTCATTTTCTAGAAGATTCTCTTCTAGAACCCTCGAGACCTCTTCTCCTTTCCAAGCTTAAAAACAGGTTTGCACCCTGTGTATGGAGTAGACTGTGAGAAGTTCGCACCCTAAGTGTGGTTGGCCTGCGAGAATGAAGGATTCTCGCACCCTAGACCATAGGCAGCCTACGAACTCATCTTAAAAATATGTTTTTTGGAAGAAGACATGAGCCACTTTTCTCATGCAAAAAGTCCTTGTTGGGAGCCTGAATACATCACTGTTAAGACATCACCAAAGTGACCAAAATCATGTTTAACACGTACTGGGTATTTCTAGAAAACAAATTTCCAACAGGCTATCATGCACCTAAAACGAAGGTCATATGCAAAATTTACGACCTCAATAAGTTGAGGTACCAACTTACCCATAGGGGCCCACATAACTTTTGGTGTTTCATCTCCTAGGGCTAGGGTTTTGGATGTATAGGGTTTTGGAATTCATGAGAAATGTTAAAAATGCCTCTGGAGCCTCATTGTAATAATTCTTCTCAGACATATGCATGTAGAAACCACATCTCTTCTCATAGATAGCTACCACCATTCGAGCACCATTCGAGCAAGTGTTTCAGTTCTATAGTTTTAAAGTTTCATACTATTTCATTTATTCAATAGAAGATATTGTTCCCTGGATATCTGTGTTGTTCTTCATATTTTTATGTTTACTGTATTTAGTCTTTTAATCAGTTCATTCTGCTCTTAAATCTAGATCATTCTCCTTGGTCGTTTCGGTAATGCATTTCTTCCGGTTGGTTAATTCTACGTTTCATCCTTTCTAGTATTGTCATGGGTTGTTTGTTCTCGTTGAGGAACCTACTTCATAATTGTCCTTAAGCCTGGAGGATTGTGCCATGAATGGCCTTGTTGTTGGTTTTGTGACTAGAAACTACCATTGCATAGGCCAGTCTTTGACTATCCAGTCCACTTCTTCATTGGTGACACAATACTACATTTCTAGCCACATCTTCTTTGGATCCCTTGCATCCTGGATCCACATGTGGTGATTGGATGCCTTGAACCTGGATACCCCTTCTTTCTCTTGGATTACCTCCATAGGTATGCGCCACACATTATTTGTGCATTGTTGTAACTCATCCAACAACATTGAAAAAACAATGATGTTTTCTTGTTGAGTTTTGTTATCCTTGGCCTGCCAAAGGGACTCATATCTGGATGCATAACATTTCCACTTCCTATTCAGGAACACTGAGAATTTTGGCTCCTGCCATCTTTCCAACGCTGTAAGAATGATCATCTAGGAGTAATGGAACTTAGTTCCATTATCCTGTGCATCTCAACAGTCTACCAAAAATTGGTTCAACAGGTATGGTGCCCAGTGGAACATTACTTCATCTGCATACCGCGTGACTACTGCAATGACTCTTGTCAATGCTTCTTATTTTTGACATTTCCTTAGTATCTTACAAGCCATAATATTTCTGGGGAACCTCGTCGCATTTTCATTGATATCCTTTTACACAATTCCCCTATTACCCTGACTAGTGCCAAACTACACTTTGACCAACTCTTTGATTTCCTTCTTGTGTGCCTTGTTATCCAAGTATTCCTCTAGTTGCGTGCAACTTGTATGTAGTCATGTGATCTTGGATATTAGTTCCACATCTATCTGTACCACCCTATCCATCCATAGGATGTTTCCGTGTACACAGAAGACTCATTGTTTGATGCAGATCCCGACATTTTTACCATGCCCAAAGTGCGGTAGGTCCAACAGGTTCATGATTCCAGATTTGTACAACCTTGTTATCCAGTGTGTGAGATCCATTATGGGTTTACCCAGGGATCCAATTTCCCCTGTGTTTGATAAATAAGAATCTTTGGCCAAATTTGAGAATTTGGTCGCATTGCACACATTGTGGTCAGAGTATCTGAGTATGGATACCTTTCTGAGCATATCATCCATAATGATCACTGAGACTGGGAGATATGGGAGTGTAATATCCATGGCATCCTTTTCCTTTCTTTTCTGTCCCACAATAGAGGGACCTGCCTCTACTATGTCTACGTCCTCTTCTTCCCTTTTGGACTCCAACCGACCAGTGATAACCTCGACCAACACTTCCTTGCCTTTGTGGGTTTGTCACGGTCCCATTTTTTCGTTAGGCTTCACAGGCATCTCAAGTTTAGGGTTTAGAATACCATCCCGGGCCTTGAAAATTTATCCTGTTTCACCTTGCTGCATTGTTGATGTTTACTCTTCAACCCGTGTTGGGTTGATTGATTTTGTGTCTAAGGTGGTGACATATTACAACTCGACTGTTGATCATTGTAGCTATGTGAGACATTCTCCAGCTTACAAACTCGTGAGATGTGGATCATTGCAGCTATGTGAGTCTTTCTCCAACTTACAAACCCGAGAGTGATCAAAATCTGGATCAGGGGTCTAAATTTTGCTCAATTTTCAAAGTGCTCAGAATGCGACGAAAATGGTCCCATTGCGTCCGTCTCGTCTTCCTGATTCCGACAGTATATTTACTTTCTCAAACGGAGTCCGTATGGAGAAGTTATCGTGATTTGTTCGCCGAGCCAAATAGGCAAAAAAATGATGCTGACTGTACCTGTCCGTATAGTCCGTACAGGACACGTGGCAGGTTCGTACAGCATACATGGCATGTTCGTACAGAACACGTGGTGGCTCCAAATGATGCCACGTGTCATGCAGTTTGGACTTTTTGGCACACAGTTGGGCCAATCCGAAGGTGACACGTGTCACCACTGGATGGGTGACACGTGGCACAGGATGACGTCAGCATCCTACGTGTCGACTGACGTGGCAGGCTGACGCAGCATGTGACTGGACCATACGGAGATGACATGGCAGCTACTGGTTGGTCGATTGTTGGCGAGTTGAAGGTTGACACGTGTCATTTATGTGGCGAATGGTATGAGGGCACGTGGCCCAATCTATGGGCACCACGTGTCCCTCGTTTATTGGTTAATGGTTCGTTGTGTAAAATTTTGTGAGTCCACCGGATTCGAACCGGGGACCTCTCTCCACCGTTGAGCACTTTAACAAAGTCCCACTAACCATTACGCCCGCACTATGTTTCTTAACACATAACGTTTTACAAATTATTTGAATTTGAATTTGTGTATAATGGGCGGGGGGTCGGGTGGGGCTTAGCCCCGGCCCATGGTTCCGTTACAAAGCATATAACCATGCGGTATATCCGATTATTGTGCGCGGGTTAAACTTGGCTTGCGGTTTTTAAAACATTCGTATAACTATGTATTAATATTGCGGGTTTATTAAAACATAACCCAACGGTTATGTATGACCATCGTATGATTTTATGTATGCATGGTTATGGATGGCGTGTGGGGGCTTTAATATGTATAGCCCACGGTTTTATGTATTGCACCATATGCCCGTGAACCAGAGCGGAAGTTGGCACGGTTTTAAAACTGTTAGCCTTTTTGTCCATAGCCCAAGGTCGTATGACCCAGGTGACCGAGTGCTAGGCGGTTGGGGGCTGGAGGCGCCCTAACCGTTCTACGGTTTGCACCATTGGCACGGTTGCACCCGGTGCCAGGTTATAACGCGTTTTGGAGTGTGTTCTTGGTTCATGCACATAGAGGTGCGTTTTGTAGAGCCAGTTCCAGCAAAGTTGAAGGAGGAAGATGGATGAGGCCTAACTTCTTCATCGTTTGGCCGATTGAGGTGCCGTAAAAGCCCAGCCAGGGGTTTTTGGACGTGTTGGATCCATTGGTGCAGTTTTCACAGCCATTTGAAGACTTCTTCTATGAGTTTTTCACCATTTAAGTTTCAGCAAGCTCCAGGGAGCTTGAAGCCCTCATTGATCAAGGACATGGTTTGGTGAGCCAATATTTGTTTTCTGTGATTGAATAATCATTTTTGGCTAATTGATATGCTCTAAACACATTGGGACAGGTTTCAGAGGCTGTTGAAGACTTTTACAGGTGTTTTTTCCAAAGAGAAGCTCAGGGAAGCTTATGGCCACATGTAGAAGAGATCATGCCCGGATGAGCCATGATCCGTTTCCAGAGTTGTATTAGTCATTCTTGGGGTTTTTATGTGTTCTGATCTCAATGGTGTAGTCTATTTTTCCATTTGAGTTGAGAAGCAGCTTGTAAAAGAACTTTTGAATAATTAATCCCAGAGAGCCAAGTCCATTATGGAGGCTCAAGGAGATGTAGCCCGGAGGAGGGTGAACTCCTTTATCAGCTTGTTCTTGTTGTGAGTTTGATGGTTTATTTGATGCAAGTTGTGTTGCTGTGTATTTGTTTAAAGTACATATTTAACCATCTAAAAGAACATTTCCTCACACATAATCATTTACAAGAAGATACATAAACTTGGCACATAAGTTATTCTTGCATATTTTAACACATGAAACAAGGTCCTGTAAAGTTTATTTTAATGAAGTAGGGGTGCTTGCATAGCATAACAAGTCAGCCTTCTATTTTCAGATCAAGTGGTATCAGAGCATAAGTTTGTTTTGCTCATGTGTTTGCCATTGATAGCTTGAGATTTAGCTATTTGGTATTGTGCAAGTTTTGTGTTGAAGTTTGATACTGCAAGAATGGCAGAAGCTTCTAGCATTAATAGTTCTCATACATTTTCATTATCTTCATTCTTTGACAAAGAAGAGTTGATAATCATGAGAGATTTGATGAAAGAAATGTGTGAAGATAGGAATAAGAACATTTCCCTTGAAGAGCAGTTGATGGCCATGAAGTAGGAGAAAGAATAGTTTCTTGCAAGGTTGCATGAGATGGAGAATCAACTCCATGAGGCAAAGGAAACCCTTACCAAGTACATGCATGAACATAAGGTATGCAGTGTTAGTTTATCTTCTAATTCCTCTAAATATGAATGTTTTGGTGGTTTTGAGAGTCACACAA